>JAPFQT010000194.1:160000-388804 GCA_027627225.1 Congeria kusceri
CAATATGAAAAAATCTCCATTGAACAAATGTAATTGGTTTTACATTTCACAAATTCTTAAGTTTCCAACATTTGGCAAGTACAATTGATTGTCTCGATTGTGCAGTATGGTACCCAGCCTATCGAGTAACACATTTACTAGGTCTAACACGTACTCCCGTCATACAAATACACGTTAAAAGTAAATTAAATTGTCTATTAGGCGTGTATGCTAAACGTTGACCATAAACAGTTTGTGTTTCTTTCAGCTATGGTTGTGATGAAACTAAAAAGCTTTAAGTATGTTTAGAAGTTTTTGACACTCATTAGTTCTTGTTTTTTGTTTGGTAATTCTATGGAATAAATTAAAATCGGTAACGAACACAGTTATATGTCTAAATTGAATTAATCGAGAAGGCGGTGTTGTTGCAATTAAATACTCACGCCGATGCCTACAGTCTTCTCCCAAAGAACCTATCTGCGTACCGACGAAACCATTCCTGTGAATCGGCGCTTCTCAGGCTGGTAAATGATTTGTTGGCAGGCATGGAGAAGCAGGAAGTAACAGCCATGATTGCCATAGACTTGAGTGCTGCCTTTGACACGGTGGACCACGACATATTGCTCGATGTTCTCCGATCCCAGTACGGTTTGCATGAAACGACACTGGACTGGATGGACTCCTACCTGAGAGACAGAACCTGCAGTGTTCGAGTCAACAATGGCATTTCCAACGCGCGGCCACTGCAATGCAGCGTTCCTCAGGGCAGCTGCCTTGGTCCTTGGCTGTATCTTGCCTACGCGGGAACACTATTTGATATAATTCCATCGAATATCTCCGTGTTTGGTTTCGCTGATGATCATATTGCAAAAACATCATTCAAACCGTCTGAACCTCACGCACGAAATGCAATAACGGATATTGAGAAATGTTCTGTTACAATCAATAATTGGATGAATAAAAAATAAGTTAAAAATGAACGCCTCAAAAACTGAATTTATTACGTTTGGTAGCCGTCAACAACTTCAAAAAATAACAAAAACAGAAATCAACATTGCAGGAGACAAAATTCATCGCGATACTACAATTCGTTATCTTTGAGCGTTCTTATATGAGACTCTCAGCTTCAGAAAGCACGTTGCAATGAAGTGTCGCTCGGCTATGCTGAATTATTTTAGAATCAAAAGTATCCGCAAATACCTAACCAGACCGGCAACCGAAATCCTAGTTGTGTCTCTAGTTTTATCCCACCTTGACTACTGTAATGTAATTTTATACGGTGTTGCTGAGACTGAGATTCAGAAGATGCAGCGAATACAAAATATGTGCGCTAAACTTGTTTTAGAACGTGGAAAATATGAAAGCTCAAAACAGGCTCTATACGAGTTACACTGGTTGCCGATAACATCTAGAATATCATTCAAATTACTTACATTCATGTACAAGTGCTCTGCAAATGAGGCTCCCGACTACCTGTTGGAACTTCTTACCAAACAAACTCCTTGCAGGCGTGGTCTTCGATCGTCCAATACTGCAGAGAACTCTTACGTTGTGCCATTCAATAAGAGGAGAACATTTAGTGATAGAAGTTTTAGCACCGCTGGTCCAAGACTATGGAACGATTTGCCGCCAGAACTACGACAGTCAAATTCCTTAGATAAGTTTAAAAAAGATTTGAAAACATACGTTTTCGGCAATTTTTATTCACTATTTGCGTAACTGAAACATACTCTTAAAGGCAAAGGTGTTTTATGTTTTATGCGTGTTTTATGTTTTATGTCTTCAAAATCTTAAGTGTTTACTTGCGTTGAATGTTTTATATTGTTTTTGCAGCTGATGCTTTTCTTTTATAATAATTACGAACTATTATGATATATTTTATTTACTTATAGCTTTGTTTTTGTAAAACGCCATTGAATATGTTTATTTCATAGTAACAGGCGTTTAATCAAATAAACCAGTTTCAGTTTCAGTTTAGTTGGTAGTGTTACTACTAATCAAGGGAACGAATTAAGTGTTACTTTTAAGATTTGGCTCTTTGATGTAAAGCGACTTACGTTTAACAGCTGACAGACTATATAAGTGATGTTAATCTGAAATTTTTCATACATTTAGTCCAAGATTAAGCTACACATTTTTTTTTAAATCATCGAATCAACGTTGCTCAGTTTGCCTGGATATTGACATCAGAATTGTAGTAAATGTCTATACATATTTTTATTTTTACCATTATCAATTTCTAGCAGTTTGCGAATTTAAGCAAAGGTGTATACAATGAACAAAACTGACCGATTGGTGGATAATTTAGACACTGCGGTGCAGTATGTACGAGTGAAAGTTTACAGATACCTATAATAAGACGGATTTGATGTTAGTTAAAAACGGTTGTCATTTTGCACTTACATCGCTGCAACACATTAAATATTGAGACATGTATAAAACAGTCGATACTTTTGTGAAAAACACCTGAATATGTTGATATAAAGTGATAATAGATCCACATTGGTAGAGTAGCCAACATAACAAACAATAATGCTAACCGTGTTTAGCGACAGATATTGCATAGCTGAAGTATGCGATGTATAGGAAAAACTCACAGATATAAATGGGCTTTCGCCTAGGCAAATATTGAATATATTTCAAGAAGCATCTCATACGAGTAGTATAAATAAATTGATTCCAATGGCACTTTTCCAAAATAATGCATCATTTAAACTAGTTATAACCTTTAAGGTTGTGATAGCACTAGCATGATGTGTTCACCTTTAAGTTTGTAAGTTAAACTTTACATCAACCAAACATTTATACGGCAAACAATTCAATAATATAAAGCAAATTCTGAAACAACGTTTAAACAGAATTTAGTAAAACAATTGTATTTATCTTTATAGATGTTTATTTATCTGTATTGATGTTATGAAGTCATATTTAAATTTGATGTTCCCTTCTGTTCATTGGTCTGCCATAAAATATCGTTATCTGCAAACTTATCTTAACTGACTGAGCATTGGCTGTGTGCACTGGTTCAATTGATGTTCGATACGTTAAGTCAGTTTAAATACTGCAGTTGAAGGCATTATAACAAACATTAAAAGTTTAGAATTTCATATTTTAATTGTTCACATATTTTATTGTGTCATTCATTTACTGTACCAGAATATATAATTATTCTGTATGTTATATAACCAGCTCTAAAACAACATACACAGGACATGACATTGTATTGGTTGTATTAAAAACAGCATGATATATTAAATATACGTTTTGACATGCCGTTATTTCCTTGAATTTGGCCCTGAGAGGGCTCTTTGGGTGACACAATGCATCCAACAAGACTGCAAAATTAAATCTTATAAATGCAGTCAATCACAGTTTGGTAGTAATCCAATCCTTTATATATGCAGCAGTGTATTCATTTTAGAATGCCAATACACAGGAGTACAAGACCCCGGAATTGTGGGTTCAAATAAAAAGGGGTTACACGAGATCTTTAACAACGTAAACGCCTGTTGAATATATTTTATCTATATTTCAGCATGAAAGTGACCTATCCAATGACAATTTAATTGAGGCACAAGTCTGCGCTCACGGTGCGATATGTAGTTTGTAAATGTTATTGTTATGCTCATATTATAGTGTTTGTTACCATAATTCGAACACACGTTCAGTATTGATCAGTTTATTGTGGAATCCATTCGTTTGTGACATACATGTAAGATATCAAACATATGTATCCAGTATACACATTTATTAAACAACCACTGTATACATAATAAGACGCATGTTCCAAATTAATTACGCTCAATTTTTGAAATGCAATAATACAACATATACGTATAAATTATAACTGAATTATTGCGATTGGATCTATAAAGGTCATTGCAGTCGGAATGTATTCTATCACATACATTTAGTACAGTTACACTTAATAGTACTTCACCCGCATATGAAGGGTGTAATATCAAGGGTATTGCGATTATTGAAAACCTGTGTTGTACTATAAATTACGCGGAATACCATATTATGTTGGCTGGTGATTTGAATGCCAGAACAGGAATAGAAAATGATTGTATTGATACTAATACAAATTTGCCAATTTTTGTTGATCTAGAAGAACTTTGTTTGGCATATTCTCGTATGAGTAATCGCATGTCATGCGATTCCCATGTAAATAGCTATGGACAAAATTTGTTGAATTTATGTAAAGTGTATGAATTGTATGTATTAAATGGTCGATGTGGGGCAGATACAGATAAATGAAATTACACATATGTAAGCTCCAACGGTTGTAGTGTCATAGATTACTTTGTTGGTAGTCCTGAAATATTCGAAATTGTGCAAGATATGTTTGTTGATGATGAAAGTTCATCTGACCATTTACCTAAAATTAAAAACAAAAGCCTATGAACGTGATACTTCATATCAGAAACAAGTACATGTGGATGACATAGTTAGAACTGACTTTAGTACTGATAAAAGTGTTATATATAAGCAAAACCTGCAGGCTCTTATAGAAAATGATGCACTATCGTTCACATTGGAGTCAATAGATGACATAGTAAAAACAAATCGAAGGCATTTTAATCAATTGTGGAAATCATTTAATTAGTAAACGAAGGCGATGTGTACATCATGCTTAAAAATCTACATGGTTTGACCGAGAATGCAAAAATTATAAAACTGAAGTAAATAAGGCTCTGCGGACATTTCGACTTGATAACAGTATCAATAATTTAAATGATTACCTGTCCATCAAAAAGGCGTCTCGAAATATCTGTAATACGAAGCGCTATGGATGTAAAATAAACGTTATCAAAGATCCATCTAGCTCAGTTGGTAATCAGAAGGTGCTTGGGGGGCAAAATTAAAAGGCTTCGAAGCAAAGAGACAGATAAAACAAATCTATAATGTGAACAATGGTATGATCATTTTAATTAATTTTTAAATGTACATAATATAAATGTAGCACAAGATGCCACATCTTATTTTAATGATCATGATGTCAGAGAAACTGCTTTTATTGATGAATGCCAGGATGAACTCTTTAATGCTCCTATTTCAGATAATGAAATTTTAGAAGCGGTAAAATGTTTAAATCCAACGAAGGCTAGTTCTGGTGTGCTATTAGCGAAACATTTTAAACACAGCATTAACCTAATTCTTCCTTTCGTAAAAATAATTTTCAACACGATTTTTAGCACAGGTTACTTCCCTGAAAAATGGGCTTGTTCTATAATAGTACCGCTACATAAAAAGTGGTCTACAGATAACCCTGCCAATTACGGGGCTATTACGCTTATATATATTTTCAGTAAAATATACATTTATATTTTGAATAAAACGCTTACATTTTACGTTGAGGCATATGGACGATTAACAGAGTTACGGGCATGATTTAGACAGGGTTATTTGACAATAGATAATGCATTTGTTTTATACTCAATAATTAATAAATATTAATGTAGAAATGGCAAAACAATGTATGTTGCTCTTGTAGATTTTAAAAAAACATTTGAATACGTAAACAGGGGGAGACTATACCGAACATTAATACAAAATAATATGAAAGGAAAATTGTTAAACGCCATAAAGGGTCTTTATATGGAAGTAAAAACTCAAGTGAGGTCACATTAAATGTTAAGTGATCTAATTAACTGTCCTATGGGTCTAAGACAAGGTTGTAATTTAAGCCCTACTTAGTTTTGTCTATTTATAAACGAGCTATACGAATATTTGAAAGGTAAAAATATAAGGGGCATACAATTGACACCAGATGATGTTGAGATTTTTATGTTGTTATTTGCTGATGATGTAACATTAGCATCTGACACTGTGTTTGGTTTGCAACAACAACTAAATTATTTACATGAATATTGTATTGAATATAAAGTAAAAGTTAATGTACATAAAACAAAAATAGTTGTTTTTAAAAATGGGGGGAGATTATCCTCAAGGGATAAATGGTATTATTGTAATGAAAAGTTCCAATGTATTCATGGGTTTACCTATGTGGGTATTTATTTCTCTTCAACATTGTCAATGTATAAAATGGCAGAAAATATGGCTGTAAAAGCTAAGAGTGCAATTGCTTCGTTGTTGGCTTCCCTATATGAGTACTTGCAAATGGACCATAGTTGTTATTTTATGTTAGTTGATGCTAAGGTTATGCATTTTTCAATTTTATGGATCAGAGCTTTGGGGATTAAAATATTTTGATATTGTTGAACGTGTACATATATATATATATATATATGCTTGTAAAAGATTTATGTCAGTTCCATTTCATACATGTAATATGGCTTTACTGGGTGACTGTGGTAGATTTCATGTACACATTTTTACATGCAGACGTGTTATTAAATATTGGTTACGTATATTAAAAATGCCATATAATCGGAATGTTAACAAATGTTATGAAATGCTTAAAACATTTGACGATTTAGGTTTTAAAAATTGGGCATTATCGTTACTTGAACATTTGTTTTCTATAGGATTTGGGTATGTTTGGAATCAACAAGGTGTTGTAAATGCAAGCTTAATTTTGTTTCATTATTTTCAGAGATTAAACGATATATTTTTACAGACATGGTCTCAATCTTGCAATTATGTGTTGCTGTACCACCATATTAGTCTACAATTATATGTGTATTTAAATGTGCTTATGCATGTGTGTATATATATGCAAGGGCCGGTTGCCATGAAGCAAATAAACAAATTGAATTGAATTCTTGAATTCACTGTTCATAATTGTGAATAACTATAAATAACTTCACAAATCTATAAAACTACAATTGCATTGTAAATGTTCAGCTGTTAGAATTGTTGGGAATCAAAAGAAACACAAATGATAAAATAAATCACATTCACAACTGGCTCACTTGCTTTGCAAGTCCAACTCAATGTACTGGTGCTAATGTCAGAACCTCAATAGTCGCGTTCCGACTTTCGTACTTTACATCATTCATTTAAAGGCACAGGGTTCACTTTGAATGAACACGTTTGCGAAAATAACAATAAAAATATATTCAGAATATAAGCGACAAAAATAGTACTACAAGACCAACCGTACTATTAAACAAGATTTTTTACATAGTTTATACTTGCTAAATATGTGTGATTGTCTCGCCACGAATTGCAAAGAGAAAGTAATTTGTAAAAATGCACACCTGAACGCAATATTTTCACTCAGCGGTCAATTAATAATTCGTTTCAAATGAACATTCCTAAATAGATACATAAATGTTATACTGTGAATTATCTTATTTACATTATCATTTAAACATACATTTATGACAACACTATCACGATATTTTGTGGAAAGAATAATTAAGTAATATTATAATGTATCTGTTCATAAATCACAAATATTAAAAAAAGAAAGAATAATAAGAAAGTTATTTAATACTACAAGATATATTTTATTTTGTTGATAATAAACATTAAATAGATAATCGTGTGTCTTTATGCATTGTTATCAACAACAGAAACATTTAAATCAAACGCAAATAAATGGGAAATTATACAGTGTTAAACACAAGCTGACAGAGGTGGTTGCTCCCGTTATGTTTTCACGATTACTGTTGATCAATTAAGGATAGCTATTGCAGATCAGTCCACGGGTTGGATATTAACACAGCTTAGCACATGATTTTGTTTGTCTATCTCTTGTTCATCAGAAACCCGCGTTCTGAACGCGAATAACAAATTACAAAATATGTAACCGGATTATTAACACAGAGTATTATTTTAATAATGTTCAATATATGTCCAAGCATGTTATAGACGTTTGCCAACTGTTACTTTACACAATGTCATCGTATATTAATGCTATTAAAAAATATCCATAGTCTACAATCTACCCTGTCAAAAGTACTTATAAAAACCTGCTTGCTAAATATGGATATAACTGTTGTTATAAAATTGTAACCGCAGTTACAATTTTATGACTGCAGTTATAAAATTGTAACGCCAGTCACATTTACAAATATAACTGCAGTAATAATTTATACCAATAGTCATCAAATACAGCAATCGTCATAAAATTATAACCGCGGATACATTTTTCTGACCAAATGCTAAATTTTAGCTCTAAGTCTGTTTGTCGAATTAAATCTTATATAATGCCTGTTTTATAACAACAGTTACATTTATATTTAGCTGCTGTGCATATAATGTGGCAGCCCATGAGATTTTTATCCCAATTGCGGCCTGCCTCGTTTCAAGAAAACTGACCTGGAAGTTGAGGCACGTGATTTCTTTTATAAAGTCTATATTATGATTAAGAGATTTCAAATAATTGTTTAAATCTTGAAAACTGTCAATGGAAAATATTATTTATTGTGTTATTTGGATAAAAATTGTTATTTTTGCTATGATTTATTGTTTTGTTGCCAAAGCAACCATCTCTCTATTATTATTATTTTTGTCCGAAACACTTGTACATTCAAAGTTTGTTATTTGTAAAAGACAGTCCAGTTAATATATAGAATATAAATTACTTGTCCTCATCATGCTACGTTCTGTATTGTATGCATGACAAACATTAAAATCTGTGTAAAATGTGAAAATTTGTCGTTATGGTGATGTTACTTAAACTGTTCATTCTTGCTAGAAACACATGATTGCGAAAAAAGGACGCCATTTCCAGCTTCTACACATATCAGTGTATTCAAAACTGCCAATAACTCATTTTCGCCCAGATACCGCATTTGGGCCAAAAATCTCTTCGGCTGACACATAATTATGTACTTTTGACCCAAAGGGTACGCCATAGTAAATGACTGTTAATTCCATTTAGTTGCTTACCAACAATTTGTAATCAAGAAATGTTGATGCGCTACACTAAACTTCATTGATATTCTAATAGACACATAATATGTCAATTGAAAATTACTGCCATTGATGTTAAATTGAGCAATAATTTTTTTCGTACAGTGACCTTTTGTTCCGTGAAGCATTTAAATTATGCACTTCAGTTAAGATACCTGACTTAATTGCTGTTTAACGAGTTTATAGTATTGTGACCATTCTGTAATTTTCATATTTAAGAAAAAATAATATTGAAAGAAAAATTACCTATCTTTTTAATGCTTGTTTTGTTTACAGTAACTTTTATACATGAGGCGTATCATGGGGAATCCAGGATTAATGCATGTGCCTAAAGTGTGGTCCAAGATCAGCCTTTGCAGTGCGCACAGGCTGATCCAGTGGATTTATGATTAGAAGAAACTTCCTTCAAACGGAATGTACCATAGAAGCGGAAAGTGTCATCCCAGATCAGCCTGTGCTGCACAGGCTGATCGGGGATTACACTTCAAGTACGTGCTTTAAGCCCCGTTTTCCCCACGACATGCTTCATATAAATTTCCAGTCTTTGTTTCCTTTTTGAGCTTATTTGTGGAGATTTGTTTGTTTAAAAAGTTAGTCATTGGGTTTAATCATGGATTAACTCGGACCTGGCTAGTGGTAGAGCGCTTGACTGTAAATCCGGGGATCCTGAGTTCCAACCCCAGCCCGGCCACATAACTTGTTTGGGGATTGTTCATGAAATTATATTACGGCGATTCTTCCCTACCTCTGATCCATGTAGTGCAGTTGTCAGTTACTGGCATAGGTATATGAACTTACTACTGGTAAACCGCTTAGATCGGCTAAGCTTGCCGAGGAACAGTGTAACGAGGTTAATTGACGCCGTGATATGACTGAAATACTGTTAAAAATGGCGAAAAATCCAAGCAAAAAAACAAACAAACTCACATTGCACCTGGCACTGTGACTGTAACTGTCTTGAAATTCTAAATCTTGTATGTTGAAGGCCCTGTTTGTAATATAGAAATACAATCTGGCTTTTTGTTAAAAAAAACAACAACTTACATGTATTTTATCAACATTCTTTTTGGGCAATTTAGAGTGTGTCTCTATTAGGTATCATTGTCCATATCTATTAAAGACATAAAGTTTTGTTTCCTAATAATTATTAAGTAAATCTATTAAAATGTCATTATTAATTTGCTAATGGTGTCATAATAGGTGTTGTCATTTAGTTTAAAACAAGTTTCATTAAAATCAGTAAAAAAAAAGAACATAAAGGAATTCTAACTAATGACGTAAAAGAATAATAGGATTATTTTGTAAGAATTATTTTCATTTGTCAATATTTAGAACATAATGGGATTTTAACCAATGAGGTAAAAGAATAATGGGATTTTTTTGTAAGAATCATTTTCATTGGCCAATATTTTCCATTTGCCAATATTTGATAGGATTTTTTATAAGAATCATTTTCAATGGCCGATATTTGATGATTTTTTGTAAGAATAATTTTCATTGGCCAATATTTGAAATTAAGACCGAAATTAGGATGGAAAAACAACTGATCCATGACTATGAAAGTTCACAAGCTCAAACTTGGTCTCACATCATAAAATTTTACCCAAAGATGAATGCTTGTAACATTATTTGGAGCCTTGATTTTCATAGGCTATTACATATTTAAGTAAGGAAAGATCTACAATCACATATGGTACAGGGTGCTGCTAAAAAGGGACAGGGTGGAAAGTCAGATCAGTATGTTGCTATTTTCTAATAATTTCCTAAATCCAGGGGTTTTATTAGTCTGATGCTTCTAATTATGTTTTTAGCATAGTCTATTCATTTGTCATTGACTATTTGCACAAATATATTAAATTTTAAAAGATTTTCAACATTTCTGCCTATACAATTGTACATTGTCATAATGTCATATGTAGAATTTATATTGCCTTGTGTGTCGAATATCCGAATGCAGACGTGGCCAGTATCTCGTATTTTCTTGTTTCATGTCCCTGGTGACACAACAATTTATTCTGCAGATGTTTATAAGTTTTACATGTTTAACAAATCTTGCATGGTTTTCATCGCAGATTATTTACACAAGATATTAAATTCTTCAAAAGCCGTCAAATACCTGAGCTATTATCACTTCGTTGTCAAATTTTGTATAATAAATTTATTGAAATGACTTGATGAGCGATATATTTAAACATTATAAATCAGTAAAAGCTAGATGTTTCATTAATGTATACACATAATTATAAACATAACCCAGTTATGTAATAAAAGTATATACCGAAAGGTCCTGCAGTGTATACATCTAGATAAAAGTGATTAAAGTAATGCTAAATGTTAATTTATAAACAATTATTTATGTTTGACAAAAGCGAAATAAATTAGAATGATCTGGAAAATGATTTCTGTGCTTGATCTATTTTATTCTCTTATACTCCCCAATTAACCAAAAGATAACAAATTGCATATCATTCCAATCAACGACTTGTGGAGCACCCAACTGTGTATACAGCTGTGGATTTATGGCCCCTGGGCATCTGTTAATGCACATTTTATGGCCCCTGGGCATCTGTTATGGCACATTTTATGGCCCCTGGGAATCTGTTATGGCACATTTTATGGCCCCTGGGCATCTGTTATGGCACCTTTTATGGCCCCTGGGCATCTGTTATGGCACATTTTATGGCCCCTGGGCATCTGTTATGGCACATTTTATGGCCCCTGGGCATCTGTTATGGCACATTTTATGGCCCCTGGGCATCTGTTATGGCACATTTTATGGCCCCCCTGGGTGGGAACAGAAAGCAAGTGTTGCTGCTTGTAAAAACATGGCTTTTAACAACGCATAATTAATTATCTTTGCTTTATTATGTGACATATAATAATGATTGTTGGATTGAGTAAAAAATAAACTGTTTT
This sequence comes from Congeria kusceri, assembly GCA_027627225.1. Taxonomy (NCBI): domain Eukaryota; kingdom Metazoa; phylum Mollusca; class Bivalvia; order Myida; family Dreissenidae; genus Congeria; species Congeria kusceri. Next base: position 171,725 of record JAPFQT010000194.1, read on the forward strand.
GTACTAAAAAGGTAATTTAATAGCCCCACAAAATGTTACATAATGGAAATTCTAAGTTTAACTGCCATTTTTTTCATTCACCACACACACTTAATATGGCTATAATTAAAAATAGCAATTCTGATTTTCCATGATTTTTACAGCACTGAATGCAGAATAAAATGTGCTGTAATTCATACTATGACATTAAGGAAAATATGAGAATTGATTTTAAGCCACTTTTTAGCGAATTTAAGCAGTGGTATTTAAGCGTTATTCATTATAGCATGTTTTAAAATGTCTGCATTCAATGTATACCTTTACCTTGTGAATTCATTTTGATGCATTTGTATGCTGATTTTCGAATCTTATGATAACATCTTTCTTAAAGATGGATCTTTCATATTGCTTAAAGACATCGGGTAACCTAGTTTCCCGTCAAAGGAATATTAATCCCATGCATGATTTTTGCATGGAGAAATCCCGTTATGGAAAGCATGAAACATGAGAAAATCAACTCAGTGTCTTTTACAAATAGAGTGACATTTGTCTTTAGGTAATATTTAGTGCCTTTGTTCCTTATACCATTACTAAATCATTGTGTCTTATCTTTCTGTCATAAAGACATATCACATTTCTAAATCTCGTTTCGAGCTATAAAAACATGAAAACAAACTTGACAGTTGCATTCAGCGTTTCATCGATTTTATAGTTATTTCATATTGAAATGTTTGTAGTGATTGAGGTATAAGGCACTTACACAGCCATACTGTTAGGCTAGCTCTTGGGACGCGCTTAGATTGTCTGCCTCTCATGCTGGCTACCCAGGTTCAATCCCCTGCAGAGTTTTTTCAGTTATGAAATATGTTTTTATTTATACTTGTTTATTGGTTAATAACTATCGAGTTTGAGATCTGATGTGTAGGAAGTAAACCGCAAAGGAGTTAGCTCGAGTGGTTTAATCAGGGCTTCCATTAAGGGAAGTTTGGGAGTAATTTACTCCCAGTTTTTGTCACAGGATTTCCAAAATTGCAGCTATGGAAGTTTCAGAACTTCCACAATTTCAGCCATGGAAGTTCCATCATGTAAGGATGAACAAGTTAGAAGAAATATTAAGTTATTTATCTAAATGTTCACCTCTTTCACTGAATAAATTGGCATATAAGCATGTGATGAAAAAGAACTGACCTTAAATACACCTTGAATTTTATACATTACTGAATTTCATTTCTGAAATACTCAGGACTTTTGTAGTCCAGGAAGTTCAAACTTACAGTTTTCAAAAGTTAATGAAAGCCCTGGATGACGAAAGGTCATTATTGGGAACACACGAGAATGTCACGTTGACATGATAACAAACATAAAAACTGTCAAATACATAGACATGATAATTATCTACATGAATGAATGACAGGGGCATAGAGTTCTCAGAAAGAATATTCTGGCCATATTAATACAATATTTTGGGGTGTTTTTGTTAAATAATGCTGAATACCGTATAAACTTTTTTTATAACAGTATAAAATTTGATTAGCCACAGAACATTTCAAGAGAAATGTTTGTTTGTTTGTTTTGAATTTTCGCTGTGTTTAACAGTATTTCAGTCATATCACGGCGGTCAGTTAACTTACTCACACTTTTCCAGGGCAAGCTTAGCCGATCAAAGCGGTTTACCAGTACTAAGTGCACATACTTATGCCAGTAACTGACAACTGCCCTACTTGAATCAGAGGAAGGGGGACAATGGCCGTAGAAATGATTTCATGACCAATCCCCACACTAGTTATGTGGCCGGGCTGGGGCTCGAACTCACAAACTCCGGATTGACAGTCCAGCGCTCTGCCAACTGAGCTAGCCGGGCCCGATTAGAAATAATAATTTGTTATATTTTTAACAGTGAAATTAAAGGCATTATTTTATGTAATATAATTCCAAATGTACCTGTAGTGATTTGACTATATAAGGCACATACAACAGACTTGCTGTGTGGCTGGTTCTAAAGAGGACTTGTTCACAGATTTTTGGAATTTTTTTTTGAGTGTGCCATTTAGTGTCATAACTTGACGGGTTTAAGCAGCGGAAACAAAAAAGCTCAAATATAAACACAGCTGAACTCCAGTTTCGACAGCAAGAGAGAACTCTTATAAGCAACACAAGGCCCTTTATTTATGGCCAATGACCAGTGACCAATTGCCAAAGTATAATAACGAGAAAAAAGATGCAAACAAAGAAAAAAAAAGTTCAAACCAGGATCAAACCATAGACTTGCTGTTGTCAGCAATTTTAGCGAAAACAACAAATACACTCCAAATTGTTCCATCGTTTAGCGTTACAACTTCAGCTGATACTTTCTCATTAACAAAACAGTATTTACAGTATATTTCTATGTCCATAGTGTTATTTTACACGTTTATATACACTATTCTTTATTTTGGGCATCAGTGACAAAAAGTTGGAATATTTTCAGTTCGTCAATCTGTGAACAGGTCCCTTTAAGCAACATGATTAGAGTGTCCGCCTCTCACTCAGAGGGCCTGGGTTTAATGCCCCGCAGGCGCTCTGGGCTAATATCCACAAAGCTCCTTAGTAAACACTTGTGTACATTTCTTAAAATCATAAAATTCCTTCAGTACCAAGCTGGTTCATAGCCCTTCTCGAAAAAGTGTATTAAACGCTGCGGTATTGGCACTGTATTTTTTCTGCGTTTAATACGCATTTAATACACTTCAAAATGCAGTAAAAATACACTTATAACAGAAAAAAGGTGTTGTTTTTTTCTTCATTTTTCTTGCATTAACCCACTTAAGTGCATTTGAAATGTATTTTTCCCTTGAAAAATGCACTTTTTCTTCAAAATATACACTAAAGTGTATTCAAAGTGTATTTTAAGTGTATTTTCTAGTGCATTTATTAACATTTTTGAAAAAAAATGAGTACAGAAACAGTACACTAAGTGCACTTAAAGCATATTTAATGCGCATTTAATGCAGCAAAAATAAGGTGCCAATACCGCAGCATTTAATACGCTCATTCGAGAAGGGATACAGTTGATTTCGTCTTCTCTGGTTTTGAGCTAGTAAAGGATCAACGCAGGCTTCTTAGTTTACCTTATTTCAAATATGAAATGTTGATTTGTCACAAGTAAAATTGTATTTGACATTTGCACTGAAATATGACTTAAGTTAAGATTTCCTAAGGGGCTTTGTGGATATGGCCCCTGGACTTTTTCACTTTATAGTCAAAGTTTTCACTTTATAGTAAAGGTTTTCACTTTATAGTCAACATTTTAACTTTATAGTCAACATTTTAACTTTATAGTCAAAGTTTTCACTTCATAGTCAAAGTTTCACTTTATAGTCAAAGTTTTCACTTTATAATCAAAGTTTTCACTTTATAGTCAAAGTTTTCACTTTATAGTCAAAGTTTCACTTTATAATCAAAGTTTCACTTTATAGTCAAAGTGTTAACTTTATAGTCAAAGTTTTCACTTTATAGTCAAAGTTTCACTTTATAGTCAAAGTTTTCACTTTATAGTCAAAGTATTCACTTTATAGTCAAAGTTATAGTCAAAGTTTTCACTTTATATTCAAAGTTTCACTTTATAGTCAAAGTTTTCACTTTATAGTCAAAGTTTTCACGTTATAGTCAAAGTTAGGTTATTCATTCAATGATACATCATACATTTCACAATATTTTAAAATATCACAGTTCGAAAACTTTATTATGTTAACCTGACATTATGACTTTTATGCATGAACATATAAAAAATTGTTTATGATAAAAGAATTATTATATAACATATAATATATAACATATAACAAATTGTTTATGATAAAAGAATTATTATATAACATATAATATATAACATATAACAAATTGTTTAAGATAAAATAATTATTATATAACATATAATATATAACATATAACAAATAACATATAACAAATTGTTTATGATAAAAGAATTATTATATAACATATAATGTATAACATATAACAAATTGTTTATGATAAAAGGATTATTATATAACATATAATATATAACATATAACAAATTGTTTATGATAAAAGAATTATTATATAACATATAATATATAACATATAACAAATTGTTTATGATAAAATAATTATTATATAACATATAATATATAACATATAACAAATAACATATAACAAATTGTTTATGATAAAAGAATTATTATATAACATATAATGTATAACATATAACAAATTGTTTATGATAAAAGGATTATTATATAACATATAATATATAACATATAACAAATTGTCTATGATAAAAGAATTATTATATAACATATAATATATAACATATAACAAATAACATATAACAAATTGTTTATGATAAAAGAATTATTATATAACATATAATGTTTAACATATAACAAATTGTTTATGATAAAAGGATTATTATATAACATATAATATATAACATATAACAAATTGTTTATGATAAAAGGATTATTATATAACATATAATATATAACATATAACAAATTGTTTATGATAAAAGAATTATTATATAACATATAATATATAACATATAACAAATAACATATAACAAATTGTTTATGATAAAAGAATTATTATATAACATATAATATATTACATATAACAAATAACATATAACAAATTGTTTATGATAAAAGAATTATTATATAACATATAATATATAACATATAACAAATAACATATAACAAATTGTTTATGATGAACATACATGTATTAGTTTCTGTATTTTTATCATGCTAATTTTTTAGGTTTGGCTGCAAATACAGTTACAAAGTTGTTTAAATTGTTAAGAAATTTGTGTCACATATTCAATCAATTACCTGAGGATTAATTTAAGTAATAATTCAGGCATTAAATTATGGTAATGGAGTTTGGTAGTATAAGGACAGTTTTTCAGAGCTATATGCTCTGTTAATGAAAACTAGGTATGTCCATTAAAGGGACTTGTTCACAGATTTTCGCATTTTTAGCTCACCTGAGCACAAAGTCCATTGTCCGTCGTGCGTGCATGTGTGCGTCGTCAACTTTTCATTCAAACAACATCTCCTCCTAATCCGCTTGGCAGATTTTCACCAAACTTCACAGGAATGATCCTTGGGTGGACCTCTTTCAAAGTTTTTCAAATCTTTCCGGTCCGCTGAATATGTAGGTCACCAGAGCTAAAAATAGATTTAAAAAGTGAAAACTTTAAAAATCTTCTTCTATGAAACCGCAAGGCTCAGACCTTTCATATTTGATATGTGACATCCTCTATAGGTCCTCTACAAAGATTGTTCAAATTATGCCCCTGGGGTCAAAACGGGCCACGCCCCGGGGTCACATTGTTTATATAGAATATATAGCAAAATTACTTTAAAAATCTTCTCTGAAACCACAAAGCCCAGAGGTTTCATATTTGGTATGTAACATCCTATAGTGGTCCTCTACAAAGATTGTTCAAATTATGCCCATGGGGTCAAAACAGGCCACGCCCCGGGGGTCACATGGTTTATATAGAATATATAGCAAAATGACTTTAAAACTCTTCTCCTCTGAAACCACAAGGTCCAGAGGTTTCAAATTTGGTATGTAACATCCTATAGAGGTCCTCAACAAATATTGTTCAAATGATGCCCCTGGGGTCAAAACTGGCCACGTCCCGGGGGTCTCATGGTTTATATAGAATATATAGCAAAATGACTTTTGAAATCTCCTCCTCTGAAACCACAAGGCCCAGAGGTTTCATATTTGATATGTAACATTGTATAGTGGTCCTCTACAAAGATTGTTCAAATTATGCCCCTGGGGTCAAAACTGACCACGCCCAGGGGGTCACATGGTGAATAAGCCACGCCTCGGGGATGCAAATTCCAATTGGGTTACAAGGTTTCAGGTGAGCGTCCTAGGGCCCTCAGGGCTCTCTTGTTTTAAGTATGCCATTAAATGTCTTAACTTGACTGATTGACGCATTGGAGCTAAGAAGCTCAAGTATAATAACACAAAAGTATTTAGAAAAAGAAAAACAAAAATTGGTCCCACCGGGGTTCGAACCCGGGACCTCCAGATTAAATGGCTATCGCCTTAACCACTTGGCCATTTTGACTGCTGTTTTTCAGCCTGCATTATTACTTTATGTCAGTGTTCCATGTGATGTCAACAGTTTCAACAAAAACTACAGAAACACTTCATTCCTTTAGCGTTACAAACGCTTTATAATTTTATCAATTATAACTGATGATTACTGATAAACGAAACAGTTTTTACAGTTTATTTCTAGGTCTGTAGTGTTATTTTGCTCTCTTATATACACTGTTCTTTTATTTTTGGAATTGGTGACAAAAAGTTGAAAACTTGTCAATTCGTCAATCTGTAAACACCCCTAACCCTAACCCTTTAATACGCGTGTCACACTTTCATGTATTTGGTCATGGTAGCCGTGTCCGGTAGCTCAGTTGGTAGAGCGCTAGACTGTCAATCCGGGAATCGTGAGATCGAACCCGAGCCCCGACGATTAACTTGTGTAGGGATTGGTCATGAAATTATTTCTACGGCCATTCTCCCCCTACCTCTGATTCAAGTAGGGCAGTTGTCAGTTACTGGCATAGGTATGTGCACTTAGTACTGGTATACCGCTTAGATCAGCTAAGCTTGCCCAGGAAAAGTGTGAATAGGTTTATTGACCACCGTGATATGACTGAAATACTGTTAAAAATGGCGAAAAACCCCACCAAAACAATTGGATCATGGATGACTGTGCAACTTTAAAGTTTTCACGCAAACACTGTATCTAATTTATGTCTTTTGTTGAAAACTGGTTTATCTGAAGGAAAATTTTGCGCATTTAAATTTTGAGCTAGACTGGGCGACAATTATCTGAGGTTAACATTTCATTGTGGTGAAACAAAACTGGATTTAAATGGAAATGTTTTATCTCTTGCGCTAACAGATTAAAATTAGAGGATGTTTATTTTTATGGTAATTGTCTACTTTATTCTTTATGTTTTAAAAGTCACCGTTTGTTATTTTATAATTGTATTGACATTTTGCAATCGGATATGTATCAATACAAACAATCTTTGAATTAATTAATAAATAAAAAACAAGTATGGTTAGCAGTCTTTTGTATGGAAATTACATTTAGTTTAAAATTATTAAAGTTTGAGAGATTCAATTATGACAATAAACTTGTATATGGAAACAAATAGTATTTTTTCCTGAAAATTAAGGTATGTTTGGTTTTAACTGCATAATATTTATAAATGGGACAACGTTGAATCTTGTTTGGTGTGTAAAGAATAGTGGTTTTTGTTACGTGTATATTAGTTTTCAAAATAAATTTAAAAAAAATTCCAACAAAATGTATGTAGTATGGCTGGTTGCTGAAATGTATGTAGTGTGGCTGGTTGCTGAAATGTATATAGTATGGCTGGTTGCTGAAATGTATGTAGTATGGCTGGTTGCTGAAATGTATGTAGTATGGCTTGTTGCTGAAATGTATGTAGTATGGCTGGTTGCTGAAATGTATGTAGTATGGCTTGTTGCTGAAATGAATGTAGTGTGGCTGGTTGCTGAAATGTATGTAGTATGGCTGGTTGCTGAAATGTATGTAGTATGGCTGGTTGCTGAAATGTATGTAGTATGGCTGGTTGCAGAAATGTATGTAGTATGGCTGGTTGCTGAAATGTATGTAGTGTGGCTGGTTGCTGAAATGTATGTAGTATGGCTGGTTGCTGAAATGTATGTAGTGGCTGGTTGCTGTAATGTATGTAGTGGCTGGTTGCAGACATGTATGTAGTATGGCTGGTTGCTGAAATGTATGTAGTGGCTGGTTGCTGAAATGTATGTAGTGTGGCTGGTTGATGAAATGTATGTAGTATGGCTGGTTGCTGAAATGTATGTAGTATGGCTGGTTGCTGAAATGTATGTAGTGGCTGGTTGCTGAAATGTATGTAGTGTGGCTGGTTGCTGAAATGTATGTAGTATGGCTGGCTGCTGAAATGTATGTAGTGGCTGGTTGCTGAAATGTATGTAGTGTGGCTGGTTGCTGAAATGTATGTAGTATGGCTGGTTGCTGAAATGTATGTAGTGGCTGGTTGCTGAAATGAATGTAGTATGGCTGGTTGCTGAAATGTATGTAGTATGGCTGGTTGCTGAATGTATGTATTGGCTGGTTGCTGAAATGTATGTAGTGGCTGGTTGCTGAAATGTATGTAGTATTGCTGGTTGCTGAAATGTATGCAGTGTGGCTGGTTGCTGAAATGTATGTAGTGGCTGGTTGCTGAAATGTATGTAGTATGGCTGGTTGGTGAAATGTATGTAGTGTGGCTGGTTGCTGACATGTATGTAGTGTGGCTGGTTGCTGAAATGTATGTAGTGTGGCTGGTTGCTGAAATGTATGTTGTGGCAGGTTGCTGAAATGTATGTAGTGTGGCTGGTTGCTGAAATGTATGTAGTGGCTGGTTGCTGAAATGTATGTAGTATGGCTGGTTGCTGAAATGTATGTAGTATGGCTGGTTGCTGAAATGTGTGTAGTATGGCTGGTTGCTGAAATGTATGTAGTGGCGGGTTGCTGAAATGTATGTAGTGACTGGTTGCTGAAATGTATGTAGTGTGGCTGGTTGCTGAAATGTATGTAGTGCGGCTAGTTGCTGAAATGTATGTAGTGTGGCTGGTTGCTGAAATGTATGTAGTGTGGCTGGTTGCTGAAATGTATGTAGTGGCTGGTTGCTGAAATGTATGAAGTGTGGCTGGTTGCTGAAATGTATGTAGTGGCTGGTTGCCGAAATGTATGTAGTATGGCTGGTTGCTGAAATGTATGTAGTGTGGCTGGTTGCTGAAATGTATGTAGTATGGCTGGTTGCTGAAATGTATGTAGTATGGCTGGTTGCTGAAATGTATGTAGTATGGCTGGTTGCTGAAATGTATGTAGTATGGCTGGTTGCTGAAATGCATGTAGTATGGCTGGTTGCTGAAATGTATTTAGTATGGCTGGTTGCTGAAATGTATGTAGTGGCAGGTTGCTGAAATGTATGTAGTATGGCTGGTTGCTGAAATGTATGTAGTATGCATGGTTGCTGAAATGTATGTAGTATGGCTGGTTGCTGAAATGTATGTAGTATGGCTGGTTGCTGAAATGTATTTAGTATGGCTGGTTGCTGAAATGTATGTAGTATGGCTGGTTGCTGAAATGTATGTAGTATGGCTGGTTGCTGAAATGTATTTAGTATGGCTGGTTGCTGAAATGTATGTAGTGGCAGGTTGCTGAAATGTATGTAGTATGGCTGGTTGCTGAAATGTATGTAGTATGTATGGTTGCTGAAATGTATGTAGTATGGCTGGTTCCTGAAATGTATGTAGAATGGCTGGTTGCTTAAATATATGTGGTATGGCTGGTTGCTGAAATGTATGTAGTGTGGCTGGTTGCTGAAATGAATGTAGTGGCTGGTTGCTGAAATGTATGTAGTGGCTGGTTGCTGAAATGAATGTAGCGTGGCTGGATGCTGAAATGTATGTAGTGTGGCTGGTTGCTGAAATGTATGTAGTGTGGCTGGTTGCTGAAATGTATGTAGTGTGGCTGGTTGCTGAAATGTATGATGTGTGGCTGGTTGCTGAAATGTATGTTGTGTCTGGTTGCTGAAATGTATGCAGTGTAGCTGGTTGCTGAAATGTATGTAGTGGCTGGTTGCTGAAATGTATGTAGTATGACTGGTTGCTGAAATGTATGTAGTATGGATGGTTGCTGAAATGTATGTAGTATGGCTGGTTGCTGAAATGTATGTAGTGGCTGGTTGCTGAAATGTATGTAGTGGCTGGTTGCTGAAATGTATGTAGTGTGGCTGGTTGCTGAAATGTATGTAGTGTGGCTGGTTGCTGAAATGTATGTAGTGGCTGGTTGCTGAAATGTATGTAGTGTGGTTGGTTGCTGAAATGTATGTAGTGGCTGGTTGCTGAAATGTATGCAGTATGGCTGGTTGCTGAAATGTATGTAGTGTGGCTAGTTTATGAAATGTATGTAGTATGGCTGGTTGCTGAAATGTATGTAGTATGACTGGTTGCTGAAATGTATGTAGTGGCTGGTTGCTGAAATGTATGTCGTATGGCTGGTTGCTGAAATGTATGTAGTATGGCTGGTTGCTGAAATATATGTAGTATGGCTGGTTGCTGAAATGTATGTAGTGTGGCTGGTTTCTGAAATGTATGTAGTATGGCTGGTTGCTGAAATGTATGTAGTATGGCTGGTTGCTGAAATGTAAGTAGTGTGGCTGGTTGCTGGAATATATGTAGTATGGCTGGTTGCTTAATTGTATGTAGTATGGCTGGTTGCTGAAATGTATGTAGTGTGGCTGGTTGCTGAAATGTATGTAGTGTGGCTGGTTGCTGAAATGTATGTAGTGGCTGGTTGCTGAAATGTATGTAGTGGCTGGTTGCTGAAATGTATGTAGTATGGCTGCTTGCTGAAATGTATGTAGTATGGCTGGTTGCTGAAATGAATGTAGTGGCTGGTTGCTGAAATGTATGTAGTGTGGCTGGTTGCTGAAATGTATGTAGTATGGCTGGTTGTTAAAATGTATGTAGTGGCTGGTTGCTGAAATGTATGTAGTGTGGCTGGTTGCTGAAATGTATGTAATATGGCTGGTTGCTGAAATGTATGTAGTATGGCTGGTTGCTGAAATGTATGTAGTATGTCTGGTTGCTGAAATGTATGTAGTGTGGCTGGTTGCTGAAATGTATGTAGTGTGGCTGGTTGATGAAATGTATGTAGTGGCTGGTTGTTGAAATGTATGTAGTATGGCTGGTTGCTGAAATGTATGTAGTATGGCTGGTTGCTGAAATGTATGTAGTGTGGCTGGTTGCTGAAATGTATGTAGTATGGCTGGTTGCTGAAATGTAAGTAGTATGGCTTGAAGCTGAAATGTATGTAGTGTGGCTGGTTGCTGAAATGTATGTAGTGGCTGGTTGCTGAAATGTATGTAGTGTGGCTGGTTGCTGAAATGTATGTAGTATGGCTGGTTGCTGAAATGTATGTAGTATGGCTGGTTGCTGAAATGTATGTAGTGTGGCTGGTTGCTGAAATGTATGTAGTGGCTGGTTGCTGAAATGTATGTAGTATGGTTGGTTGCTGAAATGTATGTAGTATGGCTGGTTGCTGAAATGTATGTAGTATGGCTGGTTGCTGAAATATATGTAGTGTGGCTGGTTGCTGAAATGTATGTAGTATGGCTGGTTTCAGAAATGTATGTAGTGTGGCTTGTTGCTGAAATGTATGTAGTATGGCTGGTTGCTGAATTGTATGTAGTGTGGCTGGTTGCTGAAATGTATGTAGTATGGCTGGTTGCTGAAATGTATGTAGTGTGGCTGGTTGCTGAAATGTATGTAGTGTGGCTGGTTGCTGAAATGTATGTAGTATGGCTGGTTGCTGAAATGTATGTAGTGGCTGGTTGCTGAAATGTATGTAGTATGGCTGGTTGCTGAAATGTATGTAGTGGCTGGTTGCTGAAATGTATGTAGTGGCTGGTTGGTGAAATGTATGTAGTATGGCTGGTTGCTGAAATGTATGTAGTGTGGCTGGTTGCTGAAATGTATGTAGTATGGCTGGTTGCTGTAATATATGTAGTATGGCTTGTTGCTGAAATGTATGTAGAGGCTGGTTGCTGAAATGTATGTAGTATTGCTGGTTTCAGAAATGTATGTAGTATGTCTGGTTGCTGAAATGAATGTAGTGTGGCTGGTTGCTGAAATGTATGTAGTATGGCTGGTTGCTGAAATGTATGTAGTATGGCTGGTTGCTGAAATGTATGTAGTATGGCTGGTTGCTGAAATGTATGTAGTGTGGCTGGTTTCTGAAATGTATGTAGTATGGCTGGTTGCTGAAATGTATGTAGTGGCTGGTTGCTGAAATGTATGTAGTGTGGCTGGTTGCTGAAATGTATGTAGTATGGCTGGTTGTTGAAATGTATGTAGTGGCTGGTTGCTGAAATGTATGTAGTGTGGCTGGTTGCTGAAATGTATGTAGTATGGCTGGTTGCTGAAATGTATGTAGTATGGCTGGTTGCTGAAATGTATGTAGTATGTCTGGTTGCTGAAATGTATGTAGTGTGGCTGGTTGCTGAAATGTATGTAGTGTGGCTGGTTGATGAAATATATGTAGTGGCTGGTTGTTGAAATGTATGTAGTATGGCTGGTTGCTGAAATGTATGTAGTATGGCTGGTTGCTGAAATGTATGTAGTATGGCTGGTTGCTGAAATGTAAGTAGTATGGCTTGAAGCTGAAATGTATGTAGTGTGGCTGGTTGCTGAAATGTATGTAGTGGCTGGTTGCTGAAATGTATGTAGTGTGGCTGGTTGCTGAAATGTATGTAGTATGGCTGGTTGCTGAAATGTATGTAGTATGGCTGGTTGCTGAAATGTATGTAGTGTGGCTGGTTGCTGAAATGTATGTAGTGGCTGGTTGCTGAAATGTATGTAGTATGGTTGGTTGCTGAAATGTATGTAGTATGGCTGGTTGCTGAAATGTATTTAGTATGGCTGGTTGCTGAAATATATGTAGTGTGGCTGGTTGCTGAAATGTATGTAGTATGGCTGGTTTCAGAAATGTATGTTGTGTGGCTTGTTGCTGAAATGTATGTAGTATGGCTGGTTGCTGAAATGTATGTAGTGTGGCTGGTTGCTTAAATGTATGTAGTATGGCTGGTTGCTGAAATGTATGTAGTGTGGCTGGTTGCTGAAATGTATGTAGTGTGGCTGGTTGCTGAAATGAATGTAGTATGGCTGGTTGCTGAAATGTATGTAGTGGCTGGTTGCTGAAATGTATGTAGTATGGCTGGTTGCTGAAATGTATGTAGTGGCTGGTTGCTGAAATGTATGTAGTGGCTGGTTGGTGAAATGTATGTAGTATGGCTGGTTGCTGAAATGTATGTAGTGTGGCTGGTTGCTGAAATGTATGTAGTATGGCTGGTTGCTGAAATATATGTAGTATGGCTTGTTGCTGAAATGTATGTAGAGGCTGGTTGCTGAAATGTATGTAGTATTGCTGGTTTCAGAAATGTATGTAGTATGTCTGGTTGCTGAAATGAATGTAGTGTGGCTGGTTGCTGAAATGTATGTAGTATGGCTGGTTGCTGAAATGTATGTAGTATGGCTGGTTGCTGAAATGTATGTAGTATGGCTGGTTACTGAAATGTATGTAGTATGGCTGGTTGCTGAAATGTATGTAGTATGGCTGGTTGCTGAAATGTATGTAGTGGCTGGTTGCTGAAATGTATGTAGTGTGGCTGGTTGCTGAAATGTATGTAGTATGGCTGGTTGCTGAAAAGTATGTTGTTTGGCTGGTTGCTGAAATGTATGTAGTATGGCTGGTTGCTGATATGTATGTAGTGTGGCTGGTTGCTGAAATGTATGTAGTGGCTGGTTGGTGAAATGTATGTAGTATGGCTGGTTGCTGAAATGTATGTAGTGTGGCTGGTTGCTGAAATGTATGTAGTATGGCTGGTTGCTGAAATGTATGTAGTGGCTGGTTGCTGAAATGTATGTAGTGTGGCTGGTTGCTGAAATGTATGTAGTATGGCTGGTTGCTGAAATGTATGTTGTTTGGCTGGTTGCTGAAATGTATGTTGTATGGCTGGTTGCTGAAATGTATGTAGTGTCTGGTTGCTGAAATGTATGTAGTGTGGCTGGTTGCTGAAATGTATGTAGTGGCTGGTTGCTGAAATGTATGTAGTGGCTGGTTGCTGTAATGTATGTAGTGGCTGGTTGCAGACATGTATGTAGTATGGCTGGTTGCTGAAATGTATGTAGTATGGCTGGTTGCTGAAATGTATGTTGTGTGGCTGGTTGCTGAAATGTATGTAGTGGCTAGTTGATGAAATGTATGTAGTGTGGCTGGTTGCTGAAATGTATGTAGTATGGCTGGTTGCTGAAATGTATGTAGTATGGCTGGTTGCTGAAATGTATGTAGTGGCTGGTTTCTGAAATGTATGTAGTATGGCTGGTTGCTGAAATGTATGTAGTATGGCTGGTTGCTGAAATGTATGTAGTGGCTGGTTGCTGAAATGTATGTAGTGTGGCTGGTTGCTGAAATGTATGTAGTATGGCTGGTTGCTGAAATGTATGTAGTATGGCTGGTTGCTGAAATGTATGTAGTGTGGCTGGTTGCTGAAATGTATGTAGTATGGCTGGTTGCTGAAATGTATGTAGTATGGCTGGTTGCTGAAATGTATGTAGTATGGCTGGTTGCTGAAATGTATGTAGTATGGCTGGTTGCTGAAATGTATGTATTGTGGCTGGTTGCTGAAATGTATGTAGTGTGGCTGGTTGCTGAAATGTATGTAGTGGCTGGTTGCTGAAATGTATGTAGTATGGCTGGTTGCTGAAATGGATGTAGTATGGCTGGTTGCTGAAATGTATGTAGTGTGGCTGGTTGCTGAAATGTATGTATTATGGCTTGTTGCTGAAATATATGTAGTGGCTGATTGCTGAAATATATGTAGTATGGCTGGTTGCTGAAATGTATGTAGTATGGCTGGTTGCTGAAATGTATGTAGTGGCTGGTTGCAGAAATGTATGTAGTATGGCTGGTTCTTGAAATGTATGTAGTATGACTGATTGCTGAAATGTATGTAGTATGTTTGGTTACTGAAATATATGTTGTATGGCTGGTTGCTGAAATGTATGTAGTGGCTGGTTGCTGAAATGTATGTAGTATGGCTGGTTGCTGAAATGTATGTAGTGTGGCTTGTTGCTGAAATGTATGTTGTATGTCTGGTTGCTGGAATGTATGTAGTATGGCTGGTTGCTAAAATGTATGTAGTATGGCTGGTTGCTGAAATGTATGTAGTATGGCTGCTTGCTGAAATGTATGTAGTGGCGGGTTGCTGAAATGTATGTAGTGTGGCTGGTTGCTGAAATGTATGTAGTGGGTGGTTGCTGAAATGTATGTAGTATGGCTGGTTGCTGAAATGTATGTAATATGGCTTGTTGCTGATATGTATGTAGTATGGCTGGTTGCTTAAATGTATGTAGTATGGCTGGTTGCTGAAATGTATGTAGTATGGCTGGTTGCTGAAATGTATGTAGTATGGCTGGTTGCTGAAATGTATGTTGTGTGGCTGGTTGCTGAAATGTATGTAGTGTGGCTGGTTGCTGAAATGTATGTAGTATGGCTGGTTGCTGAAATGTATGTAGTATGGCTGGTTGCTGAAATGTATGTAGTGTGGCTGGTTGCTGAAATGTATATAGTGTGGCTGGTTGCTGAAATGTATGTAGTATGGCTGGTTGCTGAAATGTATGTAGTGTGGCTGGTTGCTGAAATGTATCTAGTATGGCTGGTTGCTGAAATGTATGTAGTATGGCTGGTTGCTGAAATGTATCTAGTGTGGCTGTTAGCTGAAATGTATGTAGTATGGCTGGTTGCTGAAATGTATGTAGTATGGCTGGTTGCTGAAATTTATGTAGTGTGGCTGGTTGCTGAAATGTATGTAGTATGGCTGGTTGCTGAAATGTATATTGTGGCTGGTTGCTGAAATGTATGTAGTGTGGCTGGTTGCTGAAATGTATGTAGTGTGGCTGGTTGCTGAAATGTATGTCGTGTGGCTGGTTGCTGAAATTTATGTAGTATGGCTGGTTGCTGAAATGTATGTAGTATGGCTGGTTACTGAAGATCGGTGACAATGGGTCAGTGGTGTAAATTATGGCGTACCCTTTGGGTCAAAAGTACTTATACGCCTGCTTTCAAAATATGGATATAACTGTTGTTATAAAATTGTAACCGCAGTTACAATTTTATGACTGCAGTTATACAATTGTAACGGCAGTCACATTTACAAATATAACTGCAGTAATAATTTATGCCAACAGTCATAAAATACAGCAATCGTCATAAAATTATCACCGCGGAAACATTTTTCTGACCAAATGCTAAACGTTAGCTCTAAGTCTGTTTGGCGAATTAAATCTTATATAATGCCTGTTTGTCAAAATTGCATTTACTTATTTAAATATGAATTTTTAATTTATAAAAACTATTTAAAGATACATATTTTATAAATAAATGAATCAGAAAAAAATGTAACTGCAATTATAATTTATGACAACTGTCTTATTTTTTTACTTTCGGTATAAATTGTAACTGCAGCTATATCTGTAAATGTAACTGCTGTTACAAATGTATGACTGCAGTCATATATTTGTAACTGCTGTTACAATTTTATAACAACAGTTACATTTATATTTAGCTGTTGTGCATATAATGTGGCAGCCCATGAGATTTTTATCCCAATTGCGGCCTGCTTTGTTTCGAGAAAACTGACGTCGAAGTTGAGGCACGTGATTTCTGTTATAGTCTATATTATCAAATAATTGTTTAAATCTTGAAAACTGTCAATGGAAAATATTATTTATTGTGTTATTTGTATAAAAATTGTAATTTTTGCTATGATTTATTGTTTGGTTGCCAAAGCAACCATCTCTTTATTATTAGTATTTTTGTTCGAAACACTTGTACATTCCAAGTTTGTTATTTGTAAAAGACAGTCCAGTTAATATATGTAATATAAATTACTTGCCCTCATCATGCTACGTTCTGTAGTGTATGCATGACAAACATTAAAATCTGTGTAAAATGTGAAAATTTGTCGTTATAGTGATGTTACTTAAACTGTTCATTCTTGCTAGAAACACATGATTGCGAAAAAAGGAAGCCATTTCCAGTTTCTACACATATCAGTGTATTCAAAACTGCCAATAACTCATTTTCGCCAGATACCGCATTTGGGCCAAATATCTCATGGGCTGACACATAATTATGTACTTTTGACCCAAAGGGTACGCCATAGTAAATGACTGTAAATTCAATTTAGTTGCTTACCAACAATTTGTAATCAAGAAATGTTGATGCGCTACACTAAACTTCATTGATATTCTAATTGCCACACAATATGTTAATTGAAAATTACTGCCATTGATGTTAAATTGAGCAATAATTTTTTTAGTACAGTGACCTTTTGTTCAATAAAGCATTTAAATTATGAACTTCAGTTAAGATATCTGAATTAATTGCTGTTTAACGAGTTTAAAGTATTGTGACCATTCTGTAATTTTCATATTTAAGAAAAAATAATATTGAAAGAAAAATTACCAATCTCTTTGTAATGCTTGTTTTGTTTACAGTAACTTTTATACATGAGGCGTATCATGGGGAATCCAGGTTAATGCATGTGCCTAAAGTGTCGTCCAAGATCAGCCTTTGCAGTGCGCACAGGCTGATCCAGTGGATTTATTTTTAGAAGAGACTTCCTTGAAACGGAAAGTACCATAGAAGCGGAAAGTGTCATCCCGGATCAGCCTGTGCAGACTGCACAGGCTGATCCGGGATGACACTTCACGTACGTGCTTTAAGCCCAGTTTTCCCCATGACATGCTTCATATAAATTTCCAGTCTTTGTTGCCTATTTGAGCTTATTTGTGGAGATTTGTTTGTTTAAAAAGTTAATCATTGGGTTTAATCCTGGATTAACTCGGGCCTGGCTAGTGGTAGAGCGCTTGACTGTAAATCCGGAATCCTGAGTTCGAACCCAAGGCCGGCCACATAACTTGTTTGGGGATTGGTCATGAAATTATTTTACGGCCATTCTTCCCTACCTCTGATCCAATTAGTGCAGTTGTCAGTTACTGGCATAAGTATGTGAACTTACTACTGGTAAACCGCTTAGATCGGCTAAGCTTGCCCAGGAAATGTGTGACTAGGTTAATTGAGGCCGTTATATGAATGAAATACTGTTAAAAATGGCGAAAAATCCAAGCAAACAAACAAACAAACTCACATTGCACCTGGCACTGTGGCTGTAACTGTCTTGAAATTCTAAATCTTGTATGCTGAAGGCCCTGTTTGTAATATAGAAATACAATCTGGCTTTTTGTTAAAAAAACAACTTACATGTATTTTATCAACATCCTTTTTGGACAATTTAGAATTAGTCTCTATTAGGTATCATTGTCCATATCTATTAAAGACATACAGTTTTGTTTCCTAATAATTATTAAGTAAATCTATTAAAATTTCATTATTCATTTGCTAATGGTGTCATAATAGGTGTTGTCATTTAGTTTAAAACAAGTTTCATTAAAATCAGTAAAAAAAAAAGAACATAAAGGAATTCTAACTAATGACGTAAAAGTATAATAGGATTATTTTGTAACTACTATTTTCATTTGTCAATATTTAGAACATAATGGATTTTAACCAATGAGGTAAAAGAATAATAGGATTGTTTTGTAAGAATCATTTTCATTGGCCAATATTTTTCATTTGCCAATATTTGATACGATTTTTTGTAAGAATCATTTTCAATGGCCAATATTTGATGATTTTTTGTAAGAATCATTTTCATTGGCCAATATTTGAAATAAAGACTGAAATTAGTATAGGAAAACAACTGATCCATGACTATGAAAGTTCACAAGCTCAAACATGGTCTCACATCATAAAAGTTTACCCAAAGATGAATGCTTGTAACATTATTTGGAGCCTTGATTTTCATAGTCTATTACATATTTAAGTAAGGAAAGATCTACAATCACAAATGGTACAGGGTGCTGCTAAAAAGGGACAGGGTGGAAAGTCAGATCAGTATGTTGCTATTTTCTAATAATGTGCTAAATCCAGGGGTTTTATTAGTCTGATGCTTCTAATTATGTTTTTAGCATAGTCTATTCATTTGTCATTGACTATTTGCACAAATATATTAAATTTTAAAAGATTTTCAACATTTCTGCCTATACAATTGTACATTGTCATGATGTCATATGTAGAATTTATATTGCCTTGTGTGTAGAATATCCGAATGCAGACGTGGCCAGTATCTCGTATTTTCTTGTTTCATGTCCCTGGTGACACAACAATTTATTCTGCAGATGTTTATAAGTTTTACATGTTTAACAAATCTTGCTTGGTTTTCATCGCAGATTATTTACACAAGATATTAAATTCTTCAAAAGCCGTCAAATACCTGAGCTATTATCACTTCGTTGTCAATGGTCAGTTTTTAAGTTTGAGTGTGAATGTCCATGAATTAACCTGGGACTCATGATGTCATTTGCTACTGAAGTTAGGTCAAATGATAGGATATTTCCACAACAGAAATTGGGGCCAGTAAAATCTCAAACCTAATTTGAAACATCTTGTACATGTACATATCTAAAACTGCATGCACTAACATTTAGAATAAAGTAGCAAAGTTTTGCTTTTTAATTGCTTTATGAAATGAGGTAAATATTATTTAACAGCACAGTGGTATTTATTCTAAAAAAAAATATTGTCATGTATTATATTATAATGCATTTCAAGAATCTATTTATTTTGTGTTCCCAAATTTAAAAATAAGTGTTTATTCATAAAATTTATTTTTGTATTTGTTTCAGAATTGAGACCCGGTTTCCTATACAGCAAAGAGACAAGGTTTGAACATTTGGAATATAGAGCGAAGAGACCAGGTGTATCATACAAGGTTTGAACATTTGGAATATAGAGAGAAGAGACAAGGTGTATCATACAAGGTTTGAACATTTGGAATATAGAGCGAAGAGACCAGGTGTATCATACAAGGTTTGAATATTTGGAATATAGAGCGAAGAGACCAGGTGTATCACACAAGTTTTGAACATTTGGAATATAGAGCGAAGAGACCAGGTGTATCATACAAGGTTTGAATATTTGGAATATAGATCGAAGAGACCAGGGGTATCACACAAGGTTTGAACATTTGGAATATAGAGCGAAGAGATCAGGTATATCATACAAGGTTTGAAAATTTGGAATATAGAGCGAAGAGATCAGGTGTATCATACAAGGTTTGAACATTTGGAATATAGAGCGGAGAGATCAGGTGTATCATACAACGTTTGAAAATTTGGAATATTGACAGAAGAGACCAGGTGTATCACACAAGGTTTGAACATTTGGAATATAGTGCGAAGAGACCAGGTGTATCATACAAGGTTTGAATATTTGGAATATAGAGCGAAGAGACCAGGTGTATCATACAAGGTTTGAAAATTTGGAATATAGAGCGAAGAGACCAGGTGTATCACACAAGTTTTGAACATTTGGAATATAGAGCGAAGAGATCAGGTGTATCATACAAGGTTTGAACATTTGGAATATAGAGCGAAGAGATCAGGTGTATCATACAAGGTTTGAAAATTTGGAATATAGAGAGAAGAGACCAGGTTTATCATACAAGGTTTGAACATTTGCAATATAGAGCGAAGAGACCAGGTGTATCATACAAGGTTTGAACATTTGGAATATAGAGAGAAGAGACCAGGTGTATCATACAAGGTTTGAACATTTGGAATATAGAGCGAAGAGACCAGGTGTATCATACAAGGTTTGAACATTTGGAATATAGAGAGAAGAGACCAGGTGTATCATACAAGGTTTGAACGTTTGGAATATAGAGCGAAGAGACCAGGTGTATCACACAAGGTTTGAACATTTGGAATATAGAGCGGAGAGACCAGGTGTATCATACATTTGGAATATAGAGCGGAGAGACCAGGTGTATCATACAAGGTTTGAACATTTGGAATATAGAGCGAAGAGACAAAGTGTATCATACAAGTTTTGAACATTTGGAATATAGAGCGAAGAGACCAGGTGTATCACACAAGGTTTGAAAATTTGGAATATAGAGCGAAGAGACCAGGTGTATCACACAAGGTTTGAAAATTTGGAATATAAAGCGAAGAGACCAGGTGTATCATACAAGGTTTGAACATTTGGAATATAGAAAAAAAGAAGAACATACTGAGAATGAAATAAGTGTGGATATTCATGGAGACTTGCAAAAAAGGATATTCTGTGTTTATTGAATGTTGGTGAAAAATAAGTTGTGTGCTAAAAGAAACAATTTCGTAAATTTGCATCAGAACCAATTTAACTTGCTGGCTATGTGCTAACCACAAGTGTGCTTTCATGAAACCAATAAGTTTTTCCTGCCAATATATAAGACTTACCTTGCCGAATGCAAAAAATAAATAACTGATAATTAAATATGGGAAATTCCTTATGAGGAATGCATATGGAGAGATAAGACAGTGAAGTACAAAACATGGCCAACAGGTGAACTGTGTTATGGGTAATACATAAGGAGAGATATTAACTTGTTAGACAGTATAATACAAGACATGGCTAACATTGAAGAAATCTGGAAGAAGCTAGAAAGACCAGTGAGGGTAACACATGATGCTGACATGACTGAAACTGACGAAGTGTTTGAAAACTTTGAACCTCATCTTGATGAAACTGAAAATGATAATGTAGATGATAACGTAGAGAATGCTGATAATGATGCTGATGCTGATGCAGAATATGGTGACGAATCTTTTGAATTGGATGAAAGTGACACAGAAGCATTACAAGCAGACGAGAAGAGACTTTCAAGGGAGTTTACGCTGACTGGGTACGATATTGATGTTCGACACTTTAAACCATCAAAACTGGAGTGTCAAAGACGGGCCAGCTTGTGCAAGAACGAGGGGCTATGAGTGATATTGCTGGCCACGTGGACACTGGCAAGGGAGGTGACTCTGATCTTGAAGATTCTCGCGAGGATTCTGGTGAGATTTTAAACTTTTCCGCAAAGGGAGACTACTCCGATGAGGAATCCGTTCCAGATCGCTTCTCCAACCATGTGTATATCACTCCCAAAGTTGTGAAAACCAACCCTGACACTTCTGCCACTAAAAAAACTGTAAACAGGGGAGGTAAAACAATAATTAATAAAATGTATTCTTCACCAAGGGAGGTAACTGAACATAAAAGCAAAGCAAGCCCAAGTCATGTGACCTGTAAATGTGAAGAATGTTTAAATGGACCTGAATATGTGGAGTGTCAGTGTGAGGCGTGCGTAGAACAGCTCCAGGACATAGACTGTCCCTCCGGGTCAGATGACCTTGACCCTGGGAACGCGACCTGCTACTGTGAGGAGTGCATCGCCAGGTGGAGGGAACCAGACTACATCTGTGAGTGTGACCAGTGTCGCTATGACAACCTGCATAAGCAACAGCACTATGGTCACCATGGTAACCAGGATTCCTTTGAAAACAACAACAACAATGGTGCATTGAACCAGTGCAATTGTGAGGACTGTGTACAGCAGGGGTCAGCCATTGAAGGTGAAGGTCATGATGCTTCTGAGGGCGGAGTTTACAGATCTGTGTTCAAAGGTCTAAGGTCAATGTCTCTGGCAACACCCACCGAGTTGATAAAAAATGATATAAGACATCTGCGTAAAATTTCATTGCTAATGAAAGATGATAAAAGTGGGAAGAGTAAAGGAGATTTTGGTATGTTACCTCCCTTGAATGAGGGAGATAGCTCCGAGACTTCTTCTGCAAAGGGAAGCAACTCCTGTAAGTCTCTAGCTCACAGTTCTTCAGTAAGTTCCCTTGATGAAGACATGATGTTGAATGATTTAGACGAGTGTGACAGTGAATATATAAGCAAAGTGGAGGCGGCCAACACACCAATGTGTTCTGGGACAAGTAAAGCAGCCATGAATAGTGCAATAGTATGTAGGGCAGGCAGTGTGGATAGCAATTCAGGAAGATGTGACACGGACACTTATGCAGGTGGCAAGGAAATTAAATTAGGAAATAGTTGCAAAACATTGACAGATAATCACAACAACTGTACAAATGTGAAATCTGATAAGACGCTGTTGAATGGGAATGATGTAGCAGACAATTATGAAAGAATGGGAAATAAAGTGAACATCAGTGGTGAACACTTGACCAGGAATGTGAAAGATTAAGAGCTTACATCAATAGACGTGGTTGATGGTGTTATGGAGGAAACTATAGCAGTTACAGAAGTGGGTCACATAAATGTTGAGGGTGATGACATTGGGGTCGGAATGGGACAGTTGAAAGGTCTGCTGGGGGTGAGAATGTTCCTACTGAAAGGTCCCTAGGGGGTGGGGATACTGAAAGGTCTGCAAGAGGCAGGGATATTATGAGTGAAAAGTCCATAGGGGCTGGCGATGTGTCTACTGACCTGTCCCCTAGGGGTGGGGATACATCCAACAACAGATCCCCAGGGTTGGGGGTATGGGAGGGGAGTGTGCACTCGGGGGAGGACAGCCAGGTGGAGGAAGACAGGGCGTGTATGTGTGAGAACTGTACTGACACCCCACCCACACATCACGCTGCTTCAAATCAGGCACAGGTCAACAGGTGAGTTAACATCGTCAACAGCTGCATGCACAAAATAAACTAACCAGTCTAAATAAAAAAACATGTAAAAGTCATGCATCCACTACTGACCAAATACCAGTCAGTTCATTTGATTGGTTTGTTGTGACCCAAACTTTATTTGCTGAACATGAATGACAGTATATTATTTCAATAAGTCATGAAGTCAAGATGTCATAAGTGAGACTATGGTTTAAGTGGCTATTCTTCTTCAAGAAAATGGTAATTGATCTCAAAAATATCCCCAATACCCCAGACGGTAAGTTTTAAATTGTTCAGTAGTTTGGCAGTGCATGAGCAGTACAGGACGTCACTGAGGTAAGCTGTGTTGATTTCAGTCAAGACAATTACGGTTCTAAGATATGTCTCTGTGTTGATTTCAGTTAAGACAATTACGGTTCTAAGATATGTCACGTGTTTTTATCATTATAATTGTTCCTTTTGCTGCTTACTGTATCATTATCAAACAGTTTGCATATTATCTTTACTCTTTTTCTTTCTTTTCTATAATTAATAGATTTACTTCGTGCAGGTGGATGGTGCAGCTTTGGATGACAAAAGGATGTGTACTTTCTTTTGTTTCTTTGCAATAATTCAAGGAACTTTTGTGCAGATTGTTTGTTCGTTAGTAAATGACTGTAGTGTCAACTATTTTCTTTCCGTTCTTTCCTGTGTTTTTATGCCCCTGGCATCTTGATGCAAGAGGCATATAGTGATCGTCCTGTCCGTCTTTCCGTCTTTCCGTACACACGAATGGATACTTAGGTGACTAAAATAGTCACATAAGTATCCCTTTGTAAGTAAAAACTTCCTTAGGTGGCTAAATTAGTCCCTTAGGGGGCTAAAATGGCATTAGGGTTAGTCATGAAATAGTCACATAAGTATTCATTAGTTAGAACGTCCGTCCTTCCGTCCGTGACAAGGTTAAGTAGATTTTACCATTTTTTGTCTAGCACCAACACAGCTTACTACAACACTTTGATACTTACACAGTTGTTGCTTATGACCATTCCCTATCCACCCATATCACCCAACTTTACTTTGACCTTGACCTAATTTGGACTTATAATAATTCAAAAGTGCCATTTCTTGGTTAACTAGATTTTACCATTTCGTCGAGCATCAACACCGCTTACTACAACACTTAGATATATTCACACAGTTTTTACTTATGGCCGTTCCCAATCAACACATATCACCCAACCACACTTTGACCTTGACCTTGAGCTAATTTGGACTAAGAAATGGGCTACTTAGCACCAACTGGGGGCATGTGTGTTTATCAAACACAGAATCTTGTTTTTAAGTTTTTTGCAGATTTCTGGAATATAAGTAGGGGAGCTAGAATTCTTTGTCATATTCAACTTATGATTTTCTTATTTTTGTTCAGTTTGCTGGAGCAGCAGTTAGGGTAAGATATCATGTAACCTCTTCCCTTTCTTTCTTACTGTGATTATGTTACCTTTCTGTTATTTTATTTCTTTCCTATGTTTATGTTGCAATTTGTTTCGGTTGTTGGAGCATCAGTAGCAGTAGCAGAAAGGTGGAATGTGACCTATTTCCCTTCCTTTCTGTATAATAATTATATCTCCTTCGACCAGATATTAGGAGCAACAGTAGGGTCGAATCATAATATCACCTTTTTCCATTCCTTTCTTTGTGATTATTATATCTCTTGTGTGCAGATTTCTGGAGCTTGAGTGTTGGTGGTAGAATGTAACCTATTTTCTTTCCTTTCTTTCTTACAATTCTTTCTCTTCCCCCAGATTGCTGGAGCAGCAGCTGCAGAAGGCAGAGAAGGACTTGCAGAGTCGCACGTCTGAGTACGAGGCAGAGTTACAGGACCTGAGGAAGGAGAATGACAAACAGAAAAACTCATACAACACGTGAGTAGCTCACATTGTAACTACAGTTAGGGCTACATGAAATAGAAAATTCTCTATCTCAAACTTAGAATTAGAAATATTAGTTTTAGCGACGAGAACGACAAACAGAACAAACTCATACAACACGTGAGTAGCTCACAATGTTACTACAGTTAGGGCTCCATGAAATAGAAAATTCTCAATCTCAAACTTATAAATAGAAATACCGTATTTATTCTATGTTTTCAGAGGCTTACTTTTTTTTTTCAGCGTCTGAATACTTTGATTCACACAAAAATAATTGATCGAAATCTGTCAGAGAAAAAAGATTCTCACAAATGTTCAAGTCGTAACAATTACAAATAAGCTACACACTTTTTGTTTAGTTGTCTGCGGATATGGACTAATTGCCGGAGGTATTAATTTTTGACACGAGTTTGTTTATTGAAGCCATAATATTGTCCCTAACTTGATAATTGACATGCAGAATGGTGCTGCAAAATTCGCAAGATGAAATTGGCAAACAATAGGAGAGACGTCTGTGATAAAACCAGTTGCTCCCTATGAAAGGTTTTAGTATACGGGTAATTGGTGTTAATTGCCAATTATCGATTCAAAATATAGTTGACATAAATTATCGGTCCAAAAACATTTAATCACATTTTAATTCCTTTTCTGAAAATATAGAGGCGCAAAAATAATTATTTCGACAGATTTTGTGGGTGTCCAAAAACTTAGTGTGACTGAAAGCATAGAATAAGTACAGTATTAGTTTTAGCGACGAGAATGACAAACAGAACAAACTTATACAATATGTGAGTGCAAAGTCCAGGTAAGGGGTAGTATTCCAGAATCATCTCAAGTTTATCCTGAGGTATTTTTAGTTTTTAAGATCAAATTTTTGTGTTGTTCCATTTGCTGAACTACATATGAGGCGCGTCGTTGGAAAACAGGACTTAATGCATGTGCGTAAAGTGTCGTACCGGATTAGCCAGTGCAGTTCACACAGGCTAATCCGGGATGGCACTTTCCGTCTAAAGTGAATTAATGTTCGGAAGAGACTTACTTGAAACAGAATATACCATAAAAGCAGAAAGTGCCGTTCCGGTTTAGCCTGTGCGAACTGCACATGCTGATCCGGGATGACACTTTACGCACATGCATTAAGCACGGTTTTTCCACGATGCGCCTCACATGAATTTGTGAATCCCTTTTACAGTAAATTAGACAAAAGTAAATAATATTGTTGATAATTAATAAACACCATGTGCAAACCTGCATCTTAATTGACTTGTTCACAGATTTGCGTATTTTGGAAAAATGTCGTTTAAAAAATCTGGCGCGCTTACTACTCGGCCATTCCAACTGACAATCAAGGCGGTGAGTTTTTAGCGCTATTTAAGTGATACACATGTTTTCCAAAATACAGATGAAGAGCGTTACAAAAGCTTAATGATTTTATCAATTTCATTTGATTATGTTTCATAAATGCTATTGTATTTCATGTATATTTCTTTTTCACTAGTGTTATTTCGCTTGTTTATATTTAATGCATTTTTCTTTTTGAGATCTATTACAAAAAATTTGAAAATTGTAAATTTGCCAATCCATGAACAAGTCACTTTAATATGTTAGAAGAACAACTATTAAAATATGTTCCTGTTTAATAAGTCTTACCGACCTTGTCTAATAACATTCAAAACATCATATGATGTACAGAATTTATTAAAATATGTTTCTGTATAATAAATCTTAAATACTGAGAGTGTGATGACACCTTACACTGCATGTGATGTTACAATTTACTATGCAAAGCTGTATTTATAAGACACATATTGGTGACCTTGACTTCCAGTATGTATGTTTGGTCACATGTTTCTCCAAACAATTTTATCTGCTTTAATGAAAATGCTCTTACGTTATATAGTTGGATAACAACACAGTGTGGTATATTTAATAAATAACTTTCGATTTATAGTTGTTTATTGGCTAATAAACAACGATTGGGAGTTCTAATTAAACCAAGAGGGCGTTATCCCGAGTGATTTAATATACTGCATCAGAATGACAATTTGGTGTTTAATAGCCGATAAACAACGATAATGCGAAAATTATTTTGATTCTAACATGACCTGACAACATTTTCTGCAATTACAATGCAAACTATATGTTACAGTTTCGGAACCATTTATCCGTGTTGTTTATTCGTAGTTTAACAACAGTGAATTGTGTTCTTTGTCTATAGGAAACTCTGCGTGTGTCATGCTAGAATGTAGTTTATATTGATGTAAGTTTTCACTATTAATACTGTAAGTTTATATCCATCATAAACTATAGTATATAAATATCATAGGCAGTTGAGGGGTATAGTAAATATTGCACCCCGAGGAGAGCGATGTTATGAAAACCCGATTGCAGTATTTTCAAAAATCTGTACTTTCACCCATGCTATGTTAACGTTTTATGGATATAGCTAGTGTTCACTTTTTCTTTGAAAAGTTAATGGAAAAACTGTTCAATATGGTGATATCACTTTTGGTTGTCATGGAGGCTTTTGTTTACATTTGCCAGCTGAGCGATATCAGAGCAGTATGTTCATATGTTGTTGTTGGCCAGTTTGTGAAAAGAACATGAATGTGTCTTTTAATTTAAAGCCCATTTTTAAATCAGTTTGTTTAGTTTGTGAAAAGAACATGAATGTGTCTTTTAATTTAAAGCCCATTTTTAAATCAGTTTGTTTAGTTTGTCTTTAGTTCAGTGGTTTTTAAACAGTATAATAGAGATTTAAAAATAGTTATTCCCTGAATTGTAATATGGATTTTTACAGACAAATATCCCTTAAACATGAAATGTATTCAACAAATGTTTTACAGGTCATTAGCATAATTGCACATTAATGTGTAATATTTTCTTACCTTTTTGACATCTGACATAAAAATATTTGTGCGCTTTCAAATATGATTATCCCTCAATGAGATGTGTTCCCTTAAAAATAAATGTTTGCAAAATTTAATACTTGGAATCACTCTAGGTACTTATTGTAACCTTGCTCAGTGGTAAAAAACATTTATGACCGTATATATGACCGTAAATTCTCATGGCTAATAATTATTTAGAATTCAACGAAAAAACGAAGAACATGGGTAAGTGGAAGTCAAATTCCTGGAATGAAATTTTGCCCATGATCTTGTTGCATTGCAATTTCATAGTTTTTTATGGTTTGAACACTAAAACAACTATATTTTTTGAATTTTGAGAAAGTATGTGCATATTTTCTTCACACAACTATTTGTTATATATTATACTTAGGATAGTCCTGTTTTAAATCCCCCGCCACGAAGCGAGAGGGGTGTTATAGGAATGCAGAAGGCCTTTCACGCAAGCTCAAGGTAAAGGTCACACTTGAAGGTGAAATGTTTGAGCCTCCATTTTCCTGTCTGTTTTTCGTGTCCGCTCCATATCCCCTATACCATTTGAAGGATTTTCATGAAACTTGGCTCAAATGTTTTGCTCATTGAGACCATGTGCAGAAGGCATAAGCCAGTCACGCCAACTCAAGGTCAAGGTCACACTTGATGGTTGAATGTTTGAGCTTGTTTTTTCATGTCCGTTTATATCTCCTGTTTATCACATTGAGGCAATGTGCAGAGGGCATGAGGCGGTCACGCCACGTCAAGGTCACACTTGAAGGTCAAATGTTTGAGCCTCCATTTTTGTGTATGCTCCATATCTCCTATGCCCTTTGAAGGATTTTCATAAAACTTGGCTAAAATGTTTATCACATTGAGGCGATGTGCAGAAAGCATGGAGCAGTTTTGCCACCTCAAGGTCAAGGTCACACTTAAAGGTCAAATGTTGGAGCCTCCATATCTAAATTTCTGAAACTGTGCTTTCATATCTGGTCCAACTGTGCCAGATTAAGGTCAGTGTGATACTTCAAATCACCTTTAAAATCTAATGAAGATCACGGCGGGGGATATAGCTGTCCTTTCGGCTGCCTTGTTGGTTTAATTGTTTTCTTGAAGTTTTCAAGGAATGCATTTTTTTCTTGATATTTTGTTGTTTGTTATTTGCTTTGATAACCCATTGCAAGAAAGAATTGTATGACATTGTTTATGAGTGAATGAACGACGTTCGTGTGCATGTACAAATAGTTTTATTTCAAAGACAGTAATGGCAGTTGTTAGATGTCTGCATGGTTTAATTTCATTTATATGAAGTTCATGTGCAAAGAGTTTTGTTCAGTTATATCTGCAGTTGGTTTTTACCTTGCATGACATGTAATGCATCTCAAATAAATATCGAAGTTAGCCTCAGACGCAACATGTCATCCATGTCCAAATGGAGAACCTATTCTGATAGAAATGATTTAAACCGACATATCTTTTATGCATTTATGTTAATAATGAATATTATTTAATTGTGATGGACATTTTTCAAATGGACATCTTTTAGATGCATTTATGTTAATAATTAATAGTATTTAATTGTGATGGAAATTTTTCAAATGGACATCTCATAGATGCATTTATGTTAATAATTAATATTATTTAATTGTGATGGAAATTTTTCAACTGGAAATCTCTTAGACGCATTTATGTGAATAATGGATATAAATAATTGTGATAGATTTGATTCAAATGGACATCTCTGAAATGCATTTATGTGAATAATGGATATGAATATCTGTGATAGATATGATTCAAATGGACATCTCGTAGATGCAGTTATGTGAATAATGAATATAAATAAATGTGATACAAATGATTCAAATGGACATCTCGTAGATGCAGTTATGTGAATAATTAATATACATAAATGTGATAGAAATGATTCAAATGGACATATCTAAGATGCAGTTATGTGAATAATTAATATAAATAAATGTGATTGAAATGATTCAAATGGACAACTCTTAGATGCAGTTATGTGAATAATGAATATAAATAATTGCAGTTTTGTCACTTGTTAGTATGGTGGGAAAAACATTTGCCAAGGGTTGTAAACCACTATTTGTAACAGATCGATGCTATTTATGGAAAATTAGTCTGTTTTATGTTATATTTTCACTGCATTTTCACTGCTGCAACAGTGAAAATATAAACTTTTATTTCACCAATAAAATTCCGATATTTCACTGAAAAGCATATAGTAAATTTGTATTACTCCCAAGAGCATTTCCATTCAAAGCAGGGGTGTGGAAATCCTATGCACAACTTGTCCAACGCTGGTAATTTTACTGCCGGACAAGTGATTTTTCCCTGTCTACTTGCCCATGGACAAGTTCAATTTCAGGGTGTAAAAATGATGTTTAAGTTGGAAGCTAATTATTGTTTCATTATACTCGTATACATTTGAATGACACATTGTGTTTTATTTATCATTTAATGAAAAAATATATAAAAGGAAGGCCTGAATATAAACTTGACAAGTGACTGTTGTTTGCGGACAAGAAGATTTTTGCACAATTTTGATTATTTCCACACACATGGTTTAAAGTATCTTCTGATATCCCATAGTTATCGATTTACTTTTTGTAAAATATAGGTTATATTTAGAAACACTGCCAGAATTCATTGTTGGATTATTAACAGTTGTTATTTCCCTTCTCGAAGAAGTATATTAAATACGCATTTAAAGCGCATTAAACGCTGCGGTATTGGCACCATATTTTTTCTGCATTAAATGTGCATTAAATACACGATAAAATGCAGGAAAAATACACTTATTACAGAAAAAAAAGTGTATTTTTTTCTGCATTTTTTTCCTGCATTAACACACTTAAGTGCATTTAAAGTGTATTTTTCTACTTGAAAAATACACTATATCTTCAAAACATACACTTTAGTGTAGTTAAAGTGTTTTTTTTTATGCATTAATGCACTTTTTTGTAAAAAACACCGAAAAAGTACAGAAAAATACACCAAGTGTACTAAAATTTTATTTAATGCGCATTTAACGCAGAAAAATTACGGTGGCAATACCACAGCATTTAATACGCATTAAATGCGTATTGAATACACTTTTTTTGAGAAGGATTGTAATTCATTGCTGGTATATTATGTGTATAGTCTTGAATGTTTTCATGCTGGTTTACTTTGGTCTCAATGTTTTCGTGCTGGTATATTTTCTTTGGTCTCAATGTTTTCTTGCTGTTACATTTTCTTTGGTCTCAATGTTTTCTTGCTGGTATATTTTCTTTGGTCTCAATGTTTTCTTGCTGTTATATTTTCTTTGGTCCCAATGTTTTCTTGCTGTTATATTTTCTTTGGTTTCAATGTTTTCTTGCTGGTATATTTTCTTAAGTGTCAATGTTTTCTTGCTGGTATATTTTCTTTGGTCTCAATGTTTTCTTGCTGGTATATTTTCTTTGGTCTCAATGTTTTCTTGCTGGTTTAATTTCTTTGGTGTCAATGTTTCTTGCTGGTATATTTTTCAGTCGCTGTCCCTATCATCTGAAGCAAAGATTGAGGCTACAATGCAACATGAAATCACCAGACTGACCTCCGAAAACCTGGTGTGTAGCCGTCAGTATTATGAGTTTTTCTCGAGGGTTATTATTTATAAGACGCAGACATAAAACAAAACACTGCTTGATATAGAATGATAATATTCAAGATTTTGTCCCATACTCAAAATATGTCCTGAATGTTAAAACTACAATGAAAAATAGATAAATAAAATGTATATGCCATTTACCTATAAAGCAAGTTTTGGAGGCTTATCTTTTATGAAGTTTGGATATATTATATGTAAAATTTGGATTAAATTTAGTTCGAAGATTTATTATTTGTGTCATAATACTAAGTTAATATGTTTGCTAATTGTGTCCAAAAATAAGTTATATTTGCTATTTGTGTCTTACAAGATAGTTACCATATTTGCTGCTTGGTGTCTTAAAAAGAATTAGTGATATTGGCTATTTCTGTCTTCCAAAAAAATAAATGTAGTTGTGATATTAGCAATTGTGTTGCTTAGAAAAAATTAGGTTGTAATGTATTTGTGTCTGAAAAAAGAATTTATTTGTTTTATTTGCAATTTGTTGCTTAAAAAGAAATTGTGTGGTCATATTTGCTATTTTTGTTGCATAAAAATAATTAAGTTGTCAAATGTGCAATTTATGTCTTAAAAAGAAATTAAGTTGTAATATTTGCTGTGTGTGTTTTCCAGGATCTAAGAGAGAAGGTAGACCAGCAAGAGGAGCAGATCAGGAAGCTGAAGAAGATGCTGAAGGTGTACGCCAAGAGACTGAAGGAAGGGGAAGGTGAGTGCAAATCTGTAGTAACTTATTTGTAACTTATTAGGAACTAGCTCAGTTTTGCACTAAGCTATAGAAATGTAAAATCTTTGTTGAAGGTGTATGCCAAGAGACTGATGGAAGGGGAAGGTGAGTGCAAAACTTTAGTAACTTATTTGTAACTTATTAGGAATTAACACAGTTTTGCACTGAGCTATAGAAATGTAAAGCCTTTGTTGAAGGTGTACGCCAAGAGACTGAAGGAAGGGGAAGGTGAGTGCAAAACTTTAGTAACTTATTTGTAACTTATTAGGAATTAACACAGTTTTGCACTGAGCTATAGAAATGTAAAGCCTTTGTTGAAGGTGTACGCCAAGAGACTTCTGGAAGGGGAAGGTGAGTGCAAAACTTTAGTAACTTATTTGTAACTTATTAGGAATTAACACAGTTTTGCACTGAGCTATAGAAATGTATAGCCTTTATTGAAGGTGTACGCCAAGAGACTGAAGGAAGGGGAAGGTGAGTGCAAAACTTTAGTAACTTATTTGTAACTTATTAGGAATTAACACAGTTTTGCACTGAGCTGTAGAAATGTGAAGCCTTTGTTGAAGGTGTACGCCAAGAGACTCAAGGAGGGAGAAGGTGAGTGCAAAACTGTGATAACTTATTTGTAACTTATTAGGAATTAACACAGTTTTGCACTGAGTTACAGAAATGTAAAGCCATTGTTGAAGGTGTACGCCAGGACACTCAAGGAGGGAAAGGTGAGTGCAAAACTGTGGTACCTTATTTGTAACTTACTAGGAATTAACACAGTTTTGCACAGAGCTACAGAAATGTAAAGCCTTTGTTGAAGGTGTACACCAAGAGACTCAAGGAGGGGAGAAGGTGAGTGTTAGTGCAGAACTGTGATAACTTATGTGTGACTTTATAAAGAATAAATCTAGTTTTGCGCTGAAGATGTTGAAAGTGTAAATGAGACTGAAGGAGGGAGAAGGTCAGTGTAAAATATGGTTGCGTGTGACCCATATATGCCATGAGACAGAAAGGGGGTGAAGATTAGGGTTAAATATGGTTGCGTTTGACCCATGTATGCCAGGAGACAGAAAGGGGGTGAATGTTGGGGTTAAAAAAGGTTGTGTGTGACCCATGTATGCCAGGAGACAGAAAGGGGGTGAAGGTTAGGGTTAAATATGATTGTGTGTGACTAATGTATCCCAAGAGACAGAAAGGGGATGAAGGTGAGGGTTAAATATGGTTGTGTGTGACCCATATAGGCCAAGAGACTAAAGGAGGGAAAAGATGAAGTTTAAATATGGTTGTGTGTGACCCAAGTATGCCAAGAGACTGAAGGAGGGAAAAGGTGAAGTTTAAATATGGTTGTGTGTGACCCATGTATGCCAAGAGACTGAAGGAGGGAGAAGGTGCAGGTTAAATATGGTTTTGTGTGACCCATGTATGCAAAGAGACTGAATGAGGGAGAAGGTGAGGTTTAAATATGGTGTCGTGTCCCATGCTTTCATAGCAAAGCATTTATTTATGTATGTATATATCGGTAACTACAGATGAGTCACAATTGGACAAAATCTTTTTTCCTTTAAACTGGAAAGTTTAAACCTAAAAAAGGCACATGGAAGTCGTTATTGAAGTCCCGACACTTTCCGCTTTTATTTTATTTTCTAGTTCAAGAAGTCTCATCTGAACATAGATCTACAGTAGGTGGAAAGTGTCGTCCGGGATTAACCTGTGCAGACTGCAAAGACGGATCCGGGACGACACTTTACGCACATGCATTAAACCCTGTTTTCCCACAACATGCCTCATCATCATCATCATCATCATCATCCTATTGTCATCTACATCCAGTTTCATTTCAGTCCAAACATGTATAGTATGCAGTCCAACTCTGTTTATTTTCCCTATGCATCTATCAATTTCTCTAAAATAACTAGTTTACAACTAAGTTTTCTCTGGTTACCAAGTTCTCCATGGTAACACATTTTGTTTGTACCACGGCTGCCATGTCAGGAGTACTTGGGAGATCGTACAGACCTCTGTTCACATCCTCCATGTCCCTCAGTCCAACCACGGGTAAGATGCCTGCATTCATGTGCATACGACCTGCTGTTGTTGTAATTTATTTCTTTTTCCTTTGTTTTTGAAATTCACTATTTTTTCCGTGATATGATATGCATGGATAATAGTACACAATGGCAACCCACCAGGCACTCATGCACGATTGGTATTTTTTGATGACCTTCTTTAATGGTCATTGAAGTAACATTGCACAATACTAGGTTTAATTCTTCCTTTTCTTGTATGACTTCCTGCTTCAATTTCAGTTAAGTTGTGTAGGCCCTGAATTCAGACGTATCAAGTAATATTGTGTTGTCTTTCAGTGAAACAATGGCATCAAAGCTGTTGATTTGTGAAAATAAGTACCTCCTTTGAATTATGTTTGTGGACACTTGAAAATAATTATTTTGTAAGTGTCCAAATCTTCTGATGAAGAAAAAAATATAAATGGAAAGTTTCAAAAAACTAAAATATCATTTTCCTAGTTTGTTTTTCTCACTCTTTGCATTTAAAAGTGCAGTGATCACATTAAACACCAATTATCCATAGGAAACATAACTTGAAGTTTGTTTTAGTGTTGGTCATAAATATAATATCTGCACAGTCATATTAAAATGAATAAAAAGTAGATTTCTTGTGTGGAACGAGCATTTCTGCAATAGGTCAGGTTTATTATGGGAGGATTTTAAGAGAAAGTACTAGCACTCTTTTTGTTTACAACTCGGTTTTAGTTTTTGTTCATCATTATTTTTTATTTTTTTTCTTACGGTACAGTGAATTATTGAAGTGTTAGTACTGTTGACATGATTTCACCCATGTGCCTGTTTTATGCATGTATAGGCAAATTGTGTACATGTTGTTGGATATTTTTCGTTAATTATAATAAAATTAAAAATAAGAATGTGCAAGTCAAACATTTGCACACTAAAATGGAGCCTGTCCATTGTAACAACAAATGGAAAATTTGGACATTATTGTTTAGATGTTTAAACATATTTGTACTGTCCGTAAAAATGCAAGTGAGAACCGTTATAAATATGGACTAATCGATAGAGGTAAATTAAACGATTTAAACTGCAGACGATAACAGCGTGTTTTTAAACAAAAAAATAGGATTGTCCCTATTTACAATAAATGGTTGATCCCCTCATTATCAACAAAATTTAAACCGATTTTAATTTCTGATGGAATTCAAATTTACGTGATGACAAACAAACTGAGTCAAGAAAAGAAGAGTCCAGTATCGAAGGGATGACGAAGTATATACATGTGGTAGTGTTGCTTAGCAATAATGAAACTGTCTTTATTAGGTTTCCTGGTATATCTCAACACCCCTCGTCGTTATAGTTCACTGCAGCTTGCAGTTACATTAAGTCTCTTGGATATAATGTCAGTATCAATAAAATAAGTTGTTTTCCTTAGTTACAATATTGCCATTTGCATGTTAAGCGACAGAAATCTGGGCAGTTGACAAATAAGGAAATTTTATAAATATTTAGGTTGTAGTCCAAACTAATCACCTATTATGTCCTTTGGATATATCATCACTATTTTCAGAGTAATCTCCCTTACTTGTAACATTGTCAAATCTTTAGTTGTCTACCTTGGCTGTTTATTAACCATCAGTAAAATCCTTAGATATTATTCCTATATTGTCAGAGTAATCTCCCTTACTTATTGCACTGTCATATCAGTAGTTGTCTCCCTTTGCTCTAATATTTCCTCTGTATTTAAGCAGCAGAACTCCATGCAATCTGCAAATTAGTAAAATAAATAAATATTTAAATTACCAGCCATACTATATAAATATTTAAGTTGCCAACCAGACATCATAAATTATGTCCCTTACATAATTAGATTTCAGCAGTCATCTCCCTTAGCTCTAGTATTTCCATTTGTACATCCATTACCTAATTAACACAGTTGTCTCCCTTAGTTCTACTATTGCCATTTGCACTTTCAGTGGCAGAAATTCAGGCAGATTGCAAATTATTTAGGTTGAAGTCCAATCATTTTGTCCTTTAGATAAATTATCAGTATTATCAGAATAATTCCCCTTACTGGTAACATTTTCATTTGAACTTTACTACCAATTTTCAGAATAAGAATCAGAGTAATCTCCCTTTCTTTTAACATACACTTTTAAGATTGGCTCCCTTAGTTCTAACTTCGCCTTTAGCACTTTTAGTGGCATTAATCCAAGCAGTTTGCAAATTAGGAAACTTAAAAAATCTTTTGGTTGCAGACTCAACATTTATTATGTCCTTTAGATACATTATTAACATGATCAGATTTGTTTCCCTTAATTGTAACATTTTTTTGCTCCTTCAGTTGTCTCCCTTAGCACTAACATTGCCATTTACATTTGCAGCGGCAGAAATCCAGGCAGAGCTTGAGAAGGAGGAGACGAAGAGTGTGGAGAACGTGGCCCACATCAGTCACCGGGAGAGGAACTACATGGGCATGCTGGAGTACAAGAAGGAGGACGAGACTCCACTCTTCAAGGCTCTCATACTGGGTAAAATACGGAATTATGAAATGCCCCTCAATAAGGCTCTCATACTGGGTAATATGGGGAATTATGAAATGCCATTAATTAAGGCTCTCATCCTGGGTAAAATAGGGAATTATGAAATGCCCTTAATTAAGGCTCTCATGCTAGGTAATATGGGGAATTATGAAATGCCCCTCATCAAGGCTCTGATACAGGGTAATATGGGGAATTATTAAATGCCCTCATAAAGGCTCTCATGCTGGATAATATGGGGAATTATGAAATACCCCTCATCAAGGCTCTCATACTGGGTAATATGGGGAATTATGAAATGCCCCTCATTAAGGCTCTCATACTAGGTAATATGGGGAATTATGAAATGCCCCTCATCAAGGCTCTCATACTGGGTCGTATTGGGAATTATGAAATGCCCCTCATCAAGGCTCTTATACTGGGTCGTATGGGGAATTATGAAATGCCCCTCATCAAGGCTCTCATACTAGGTAATATGGGGAATTATGAAATGCCCCTCATCAAGGCTCTCATACTAGGTAATATGGGGAATTATGAAATGCCCCTCATTAAGGCTCTCATACTGGGTAATATGGGGAATTATGAAATGCCCCTCGTTAAGGCTCTCATACTAGGTAATATAGGGAATTATGAAATGCCCCTCATCAAGGCTCTCATACTGGGACGTATGGGGAATTATGAAATGCCCCTCATCAAGGCTCTCATACTAGGTAATATGGGGAATTATGAAATGCCCCTCATTAAGGCTAGGTAATATGGGGAATTTTGAAATGCCCCTGATCAAGGCTCTCTCATACTAGGTACTAGGGTGTATTATGAAATGCCCCTCATCAAGGCTCTCATACTGGGTAATATGGGGAATTATGAAATCCCCCTCATCAAGGCTCTCATACTAGGTAATATGGGGAATTATTAAATGCCCCTCATCAAGGGTCTCTCATACTGGGTAATATGGGGAATTATGAATTGCCCCTCATTAAGGCTCTCATACTGGGTAATATGGGGAATTATTAAATGCCCCTCATCAAGGCTCTCTCATTCTAGGTAATATGGGGAGTTATGAAATCCCGCTCATCAATGTTCTCATACTGGGTAATATGGGGAATTATGAAATGCCCCTCATTAAGTCTCTCATACTAGGTACTAGGGGGTATTATGAAATGCCCCTCATCAAGGCTCTCGTGCTGGGTAATATTTGGAATTATGAAATGCTCCTCATTAAGGCTCTCATACTGGGTCGTATGAGGAATTATGAAATGCCCCTCATTAAGACTCTCATACTGGGTAATTTGGGGAAGTTTGAAATCCCCCACATCAAGGTTGTCATACTGGGTCGTATGGGGAATTATGTAATGCCCCTCATCAAGGCTCTCATACTGGGTAATAGGGGGAATTATGAAATACCCCTCATTAAGGCTCTCATACTAGGTACTATGGGGTATTATGAAATGCCCCTCATCAAGGCTCTCGTGCTGGGTAATATTTGGAATTATGAAATGCCCCTCATTAAGGCTCTCAAACTGGGTCGTATGGGGAATTATGAAATGCCCCTCATTAAGACTCTCATACTGGGTAATTTGGGGAATTATGAAATCCCCCACATCAAGGCTCTCATACTGGGTCGTCTGGGGAATTATGAAATGTCCCACATCAAGGCTCTCATCCTGGTCGTATGGGGAATTATGAAATCTCTCACATCAAGGCTCTCATCCTGGTCGTATGGGGAATTATGACATCTCCCACATCAAGGCTCTCATACTGGTCGTATGGGGAATTATGAAATCTCTCACATCAAAGCTCTCATCCTGGTCGTATGGGGAATTATGACATCTCCCACATCAAGGCTCTCATACTGGGTCGTATGGGGAATTATGAAATCTCCCACATCAAGGCTCTCATACTGGGTCGTATGGGGAATTATGAAATCTCCCACATCAAGGCTCTCATCATGGGTCGTATGGGGAATTATGACATCTCCCACATCAAGGCTGTCATACTGGGTCGTATGGGGAATTATGAAATCTCCCACATCAAGGCTCTCATACTGGGTCGTATGGGGAATTATGAAATCTCCCACATCAAGGCTCTCATACTGGGTCGTATGGGGAATTATGAAATCTCCCACATTAAGGCTCTCATCCTGGGTCGTATGGGGAATTATGAAATCTCCCACATCAAGGCTCTCATCCTGGGTCGTATGGGGAATTATGAAATCTCCCACATCAAGGCTCTCATACTGGGTCGTATGGGGAATTATGAAATCTCCCACATCAAGGCTCTCATACTGGGTCGTATGGGGAATTATGAAATCTCCCACATCAAGGCTCTCCTCCTGGGTAGTATGGGGAATTATGAAATCTCCCACATCAAGGCTCTCATCCTAGGTCGTATGGGGAATTATGAAATCTCCCACATCAAGGCTCTCATCCTGGGTCGTATGTGGAATTATGAAATCTCCCACAGCAAGGCTCTCATACTGGGTCGTATGGGGAATTATGAAATCTCCCACATCAAGGCTCTCATACTGGGTCGTATGGGGAATTATGAAATCTCCCACATCAAGGCTCTCATCCTGGTCGTATGGTGAATTATGAAATCTCCCACATCAAGGCTCTCATACTGGGTCGTATGGGGAATTATGAAATCTCCCACATCAAGGCTCTCATACTGGGTCGTATGGGGAATTATGAAATCTCCCACATCAAGGCTCTCATACTGGGTAAGGCACAAAGCTCCTAAGGAAATGTTAACTTCAGACGTTCATAAGTGAAATTCTCAGATAAAATTTAGACCTGTTCATGAAACAGCCACAGGATTAATTTTATGAATCTTATCTGTTTCACTGTAGTCAAAACCTCTGTGTCGCACAATTTAAATAAGAAAACTTTCACTGGCTTTCCAGAGTTAAAACCGAAGGTTGCAACATGCCTACTGCCGGGTCTGCCCGCATATCTACTGTTCATGTGTGTGAGACACACTGACTTCATCAACGACGACGAGAAAGTGAGGTCCTTCCTCACCAGTCCATCAACGGCACCAAGAAGGTCGTCAAGGTAACGAGCACCGATGGCTTTTGTATCATGCACTCACATAACTTTTATCTTAGATCATTTACCATAATTATAACTGATAATTTTGGTGCACTAAAATGTTCCCAGAAATGTAGAAAAATTCAATGTCACATTTAAATATTTGCTATATTTTATGTTTGTCTATTAATAAATATCTCTGTTATATTATTATATTTTGAAAAGTTTACTCTTACTACAAAAATGTTTATAAAGGGGTGTATACTCTCTTGCAGTAATGATTTGTCTGTTAATGACTGATACTGGTATAATCATGTTGTGTGGTGACATAATTGGGCGTCGTGTAAGAAACTTGTCGCCACCTTCTAACTAGACAGCTAATTATATGTACAGGAAATTATATAAATTTAAAGCAGCTGTCCAGCAATATGTGAAAGAAAATAAAACTTTGCAGAAATCGTTTTTAATGGACATTTTACCAATCAAAATACAAAACACCGCATTGAAATCGGTAAAATAATAATGTGTTGGTAACTTTTTATCATATAGTTATCTGTAAGTGATAGATGGTGATGCCTCTTGAGTCAAATCAGAATGTATATTCCGTTCGTACCAAGCGTTGTTGAACATAGACATTATAAAATGTCTTTCTTAAATAAGCAACAAATTTCAGTTGAATGAATGCCGTTAACGTTCATTAGAACTAATTCCAATTGAAGATATATTGAATTATATTATATGGACTGGGGCTTGAATGGGTTTATGGTACCAACACAGCGTTGTCATTATGGTACCAACACAGCGGTGTCATTATGGTACCAACACAGCGTTGTCATTATGGTACCAACACAGCATTGTCATTATCAAATAATCGGGTAATAATAACAACCTTGCAACAGCAAATAAAGCTAAAGTTACTATATCTTACAGTGAAAGAAAATGAGGGGCGTCGTGGGAAAACCGGACTTAATGCATATGCGTAAAGTGTCGTCCCGGATTAGCCTGTGCAGTCCGCACAGGCTAATCCGGGATGGCACTTTCCGCTTTTATGGTATTTTCTGTTTCAAGGAAGTCTCTTCTAAACATAAATTCGCTGTAGGCGGAAAGTGCCGCCCTGGATTAGCCTGTGCGGACTGCACAGGCTAATCCGGGACGACACTTTACGCACATGCATTAAGTCCGATTTTCCCACGACGCGCCACAAATGATGATTTTAATATCAAGGATGTATTTAAATTACAAAAGTTTCAGGAATGTTGCCCATTGTGACATATATTTACCAAAACGTGTAGCACATATTGAGTGTTGTGCTATATTTGAAATTTTATTTCCCAGAAACACCACGATGATGTAGAGCGCGTCACTCTCTGGCTGGCCAACACATGTCGGTTCCTGCACACGCTTAAACAGTACAGCGGTGAGAAACAGTTCCAGACGGAGAACACCCCTCGCCAGAACGAGCACTGCCTGCGCAATTTTGACCTGTCCGAGTACCGGCAGGTGTTCAGTGACCTCGCAGTGTGGATCAATCAGACACTGATCAAGAACATGGAGGCTACCATACAGCCTTCTATAGGTATAACATGACAGTCGGTTGGTTACCCTATTAATAATCTATAGGTAATATTATAGTGTTTGAAATTAGCACAAGACCGTATGCAGTGTGACTTGTTAATGTTGAACTGGGCTTGCTCAACTTCTCAGTTTTATATAGGCAGACTTGGGGTTAGTCCATTTACTTGCCATCATGAGCAATATTTTACAGAGAAAATTCTGAAAACAGTACTGTGATGTTATTTTGTTACTATGAAAGACAGAAACGAAACATAAACTTATTAAACCATTTTATTTGGCTGGTTCTTTGAAGGGTAGCCCCTGACTCAGCAGTGTTTTTAGGGCCAATTTGGGGCCGAAATTTGGCCCCATTCCCCAGCTTAAAAAGTATCTAGTTTTCCCCTAAATCTACCTTAAAATTCCCCTCAGAATACAGCTTCATTTTGAAAAAAAAGAAGACCAAAATCTGAAAAAAAATGGGCTAAGATAGAGGAGTTTTCATAACAATCCCAGCAATTTTTCATCAAACCAAGTTAATCCAAGTTATCATTTGTAGCAAAACAATTTATTAATGTTTTATATCAAAGTAGAATATAAACATGTTATAATTCTTTCCTAAAAAAAATCCCCTTTTGCCGTAAAATTCATCATCTGAAGGGCCCCGCCGCTTTTCCCTCAAATGTAAAAAAAACCCACTGGATTCGGAAAACAGGGAAAAAATTGAAACAATTCCCTGCAGGCAGGAGAAAAAAAAAATTCGAAAAAAATTAGGGGACAATTAGGGAATTCTGGAAAAGTGAACTATAGAATCTTGGAAATAATAATATTCTTGTGACGATGAAACAATTTAAATATTATAGTTGTGTACAATTTGTACGCACAATCATTTCTTTGCAATAATTTTGCCAGTAATCTGATAATAAATGTCATGGAAAACCACTTTTCGGTTAGGGAAATATCAGGAAGTTTTACTTCCTAATTTAAGATGCCAAGATGCCACCCTGGTTTTGCCATTTTACATTTCAATCTAACAATTTCATCCCATATTTTGTTATTCCCCATTTAGTTCCGGCAGTTCTTGAACACGAGGCCATCGCAGGCCTGACAGGGAGCAAACCAAGCGGTCTGCGGGGTCGGAGTTCAAGTCGGCTGAGGACACGCCTGAATACTCCCTGGATAGTCTCATGAAATCTGTACGTAGATATCTAGATAATGTTTATATCTAGATAATGTTTTTATGTAGATAATATATTTATCTACATTATGTATATAATTATCTTGGTAATGTATTTTTATAGATAATTATTTGTATAGATAATTATTTGTATAGATAATATTTTTATAGATAATGCATGTATCTAGATTATGTATTAAAATTTAACTTAATATGCCTTGTGACAAATGACTATTCTTTATTGAATGAAGCTCGT
Organism: Congeria kusceri; assembly: GCA_027627225.1. NCBI lineage: Eukaryota > Metazoa > Mollusca > Bivalvia > Myida > Dreissenidae > Congeria > Congeria kusceri. The sequence goes on from JAPFQT010000194.1 coordinate 214,675, forward strand.
TTTAATGAGACATTGGAGATTTTTGGCACTAGATTATTTGGGCTAGTCAGAGAATTGCTTTTTTAGCAATTCAGGTGTTACATGTTGAGTGTAACCTAAGATGGCGGTTTTTGGAAGTCTCATTTTTTACATATTGAAAATTTTCTTAAACATTCCAGTTACATTAGTCATCAGTGTCAAAACATTCAGAAACATTCGGAAAATACAAGCATTATAATTCAGGTAGAGGATTATAGCACAGACAATATAAATTTAGATATTTTGCATTCGTACATTTCGCCCCCAGATTAACAATGGTGAAAAAAAGGAATTCTGATTTGCAGATGAACCTGTTCCTGGGAGTTCTCACCCAGCATGCGGTGGACCCAGAGCTGATCAAGCAGATCTTCAGACAGGTTTACTACTTCCTAGGAGCCAGTGCACTCAATAATCTGCTACTGAGGAAGGACATGTGTAACTGGTCCAAGGGCATGCAAATCAGGTATGAGATTATCTCCCTTTGGTATGTAGTCATTTAGTGTGCTTACCTCCTTTGATTTCTACTTCTTCCGGGGGGCAAATGCCCTTAATAATCTGCTACTGTGGAAGGACATGTGTAACTGGTCCAAGAGCATGCAAATCAGGTATGAGGTTATCTCCCTTTGGTATGTAGTTATTTAGTGTGCTTACCTCCCTTGATTTCAACTTCTTCTGGGGGACAAGTGCCCTTAATAATCTGCTACTGAGGAAGGACATGTGTAACTGATCCAAGGGCATGCAAATCAGGTATGAGCCTCATACCTGATTTGCATGCCCTTGGACAGCATGAGGTTACCTCTCTTTGATATATGATGAATGAAATGTAGGTTGATTACCTCCCGTTGGTTTATAATGACCAAAAGTTTAGCTTCATTGGTGTTTGATCAACACCATGTGGGCTGTATCTTTAACAAAAGTTCTAGATTGTGTTTGTTTTGTTTGGATTTGTCACAGTTTTTAACAGTATTTCAGTCATATCGCTACTCGCACTTTTCTTGGGCAAGCTTAGCCGATCTAAGCGGGTTACCAGTACTAAGTGCACATACTTGTGCTAGTAACTGACAACTGCCCTACTGGAATCAGAGGTAGGGGGAGAATGGCCGTTGAAATAATTTCATGACCAATCCCCACACATGTTATGTGGCCGGGCTGGGTAGTGAACTCACGATCTATGGATTGACAGTTCAACGCTCTACCAACTGAGGTAGCCGGGCCCTTCAATAAGTAGACTGATTATCTCCATTGGACATTATTGTGGTCATATGATTATTATGTCATTGGCTAATTTCCCATGGCAGTTGTTGGTAATTGTGTTACTAATATTTTCACTATTCCAGATACAACCTGTCTCACATGGAGCAATGGCTGCGGGACAACAAGCTGCAGGAGTCGGGCGCGGGCTCGAGCCTGGAGCCCATCATCCAGGCCTCACAGCTGCTGCAGGCCTGCAAGACGGACTCCGATGTGGACAGCGTGTGTGAGATGTGCTCCAAGCTGACGGTGCCACAGGTGCGTAGTCTATAACTTATTACGCACCCCATGAAAGATGGCAGATTATACTGGTTTGCAAATGTTGATCAATCTGTCAGTGGACCACACAATTTTTTTCCGCACTCTATGTTGAACATTTTTCATCTGGTCTTCACCAAACTTAATGAAAATGGACTCAGCCAAGTTTGATAATTAGCCATTTCGGCTCAGCAACTGCAGAGTTATGATCTTGAATTATCAAAAAATGGCCTTTTTACCTGTTTCTGAACACAAAGTCCTACAGTTTTCATCCGATCTTTGCCAAACTTGATTTTCTAAAGATTGCTCTGGCCCTAGAGGGGGCGTCTCGTGGGAAAACGGCTAATCCGGGACGGCACTTTCCGCTTTAATGGTATTTTCTGTTTCCATCAAGTGTCTTCTAACCACAAATCCACTCTAGGCGGAAGTGTCATCCCGGATTAGCCTGTGCAGACTGCACTGGCTAATCCGGGACGACACTTTACGCACATTCATTAAGACCGGTTTTCTCACGGCGCGCCACATATATTATATAAACCCAAACAGCTCTTGTTTTAATAATAATGATTTTTGAAAGATGGGAGATCTTCATTAGTATCCAATCCCTATCCGACACTCTAACTAAAAATATATATTAAACAATTGATAAAATATAGATAGACTCATCGAGTTAAGTGATTTTACCTTACCTTTGAGTTGTGCTTTCTCGAATGAATAACTTTATGAGTTTGTTTGTTTGTTTTGTTAGGAATTTTTGCTGTTTTTAACAGTATTTCAGTCATATCACGGCGGTCAGTTAACCTACTCACAATTTTCCTGGGCAAGCTTAGCCGATCTAAGCAATTTACCAGTACTAAGTGCACATACCTATGCCAGTAACTGACAACTGCCCTACTTGAATCAGAGGTAGGGGGACAATGGCCGAAGAAATAATTTCATGATCAATCCCCACACAAGTTATGTGGTGGGGCTGGGATTCGAACTCACGATCCCCGAATTGACAGTCTAGCGCTCTACCAACTGAGCTAGCCGAACCTGGCTAATTGTTATAATTATGCTTTAAACATTGTTTACTAAACAAATTCATGGAGACTTTGGGATATGTAACACTTCAGATTGTGAAGATACTAAACCTCTACACGCCGGTCGACGAATTCGAGGAGCGCGTCCCGATCTCCTTCATCCGCAAGATTCAACAGAAACTGAAGGAAAGGGAGAGCACTGACACCTCACTGCTGATGGACCTCAAGTTCTCCTACTCAGTTACCTTCCCTTTCAACCCTTCCAATATCACCCTGGAGACCATAGAGGTGCCACAGCAGCTCTCTATAGCAAAACTTGTGGTTAGGTGTTAGGTGTAGTCTGCTTTTATATTTACCGAAAAATGTCACAAACTTGCAATTATTCTACAAAATATTAGTTAATTGCAGTCTGTAAAAGATTTATTATCCAGTAATTTTAAATTTTGTTTGATTTAGTGTGTTTTCATTGTTGAAAAGTTTCACTTAGTTATTCCACCAAAAAATACACTTTGCAATAAAACACTTTTGCAATGTTTGGAGAATAAAAAATGAGGTTTCGTCCATTTTAATTGTTGAAAATGGTAATAAAGTTGAAATGATTCTACAAATAGATTCTTACACCATTTGAGGTTAGTCAAATTAAAATGTTGTTGATTCCTTTTTGTACCAAATGTTAGCAATCTTCATTTATAGCAATACAATATTTTTCATTGAAGTATATTCTATTTGAATATTTCCTATATGTTTAGGTTTATTATCAGTTGACAATTGCGTCAATTCTACAATCATAATACTTTTGTTGCAGTTAGTCTAATTAAACATTTCAGTTGACAGTTAATAATCAAAACCATATCAGTTTTGTAGCTATTTAGGCAAAGTTGTTGTTCTACTAGCAATTATAGTGTTTTCTATAATTATTTTGTTATTTATTTTTTGTTAGAGACTTTGTATTTGACACCAGAAGGTGCATTTTTGTTTTCAGATCTACAATTTCATATTTGTTTATGATTTTCCGGTGTATAACTTGTAGATCAGTATCAGATTTTCAGATCTACAATTTCATATTTGTTTATGATTTTCCGGTGTATAAATTGTAGAACAGTAAAAATCCAGTGTTTCATATTCCCTTGGTGAAAATAATCCATATGTTTGAACTACTTATATATTGTAGAAAATGTAAATGGTGTAGATCTTTCCAAGATGGCTACATCATTTATCTGTATACTACATACTATCATTCCAGTGTAATACCGGCATTGATATACAAGTTTTCGTAGTGTGATATGTTTCCAACCATTAACTAAAAGGGCGTATTGACGGTAGATTGGCAATGACAGTTGCAGAAATAAAAATCATTTAGAGTATAAATATTGAAGCATTTGAAGCATTATTTAATATGATGGCATTGTTTCTATAAACAGGTAGCAAATGTATATTTGTTTATTATTCAAACAATGGTCCTCAACGGCACTTTTGCGGTCACGTGAAAATGTGTAGTTTTAGTAAAATCAATATGAATGAAATGTACATGATGTACCATTACGCACATATGCACCATTGATAATCGTTGCATAGCGCTGGCATGTTTTCATTAAAGAAAGCAATTTTGTAGGCGTGATTTTGAATTCTACTGGAACTGTGCCAGGACAAAATTCATGTTTGTCTTCGTACATGTGTATATATTCCTTTTTTTAACGATTGCATCCATAGATTGTTAGTAATTGAAAAATATATGAAATTTTCTTGTTTTAATAATGTATATGTATATTCGAAATATATACTTTTAATATGCCCTTTAATTCATCAGTAGTAATTTACTTATACATACCATATAACCGTATACATCTTAAAACAATAGCCAGTTCTAGCGTTCAAGGCCTCAACACTAATTGGGTATAAAAATATCTTATTCAAATAAGTAGCATTATTATTGTATTGTCATTGAAGTGTAATGACTTTTGTTTGAAATTGTAATATTATTATAAATGTAATATTATTAAAAATAGTAATCAAACATTGTTCACTGACTCCGTCATAATGTCAGGTTATGCTGTCAGTAAAGGAAGAAACACACATTAAAAGTGAGATTTAACATCGGCCATAACAGTTTGAAGAAGAAAGATTCTGTCGTATCCAAGATTGTCTTCACTACATTCCTGTAATTAGCGCATGTTCTTGCATTTAAAATATAAACTCAGTCACCACATTGTATGAAGCTATTCCCTTTGTTTGTGCATATGTACGTGAACTATTCGTTATTTATCGGGAAGAATTATCATGAACTGGATTTCTTTTCTTTTTCTATGTTAAATATTGAATATAAAGCATAAATACACAAAGTGAATATTGTAAATAAAATATCAATAAAAAGTGTTAGTTAGACTATTGTATAACAAACAGTCGGCAAACACGTGATTACTATTTGTTATGACTTATGATGAACTTAAAAGACGGTTGTTTTATTGGTCAAAATATTATATTTTATATTATATTATAGTTGGTTCTGGGCCTATATTCACAAAGCTAATCAGGAAATTCATAACTTAAGTTATACTTAAGTCGAAAATTTCAAATACCATTTTCTATGTAAAAATCATTATTTATTTTTTAAATATGGTACCATTAGAAGCATTTTTTGATTCTTAACCAGAATAAAACAGTTTAACAGAAAAGAACATTTAAAAGAAATGTCCACAGACTTAAGGACTTTTATATTTTTAAGAAATTTACTGAAGTTTTCCCCAAGGAGCTATGTGGATACGGCCCTGAGTTTGATCCCTACTCTGGGAGCGTTTGAAGGGATCTTTCTCACAAGACACCAAGTACTGGTTCTTCCCCGGCAACGGACTCAAACATGTTTTCATTAGCCTATGGCTTTCCACACAGTCAAGCTTAAAAAAGGTTTAAATTAAAATGCTATTTTATAATAATCATATAAGTGTATTTAATATAAGCATTTAGAGTTTTTGCAAAAAGAAGAAACATATTTCTGTACTCATTTCATTCAAATACTGTCACAGTCGAGGGCTGCTTACTAGTCTAACATCAAAGCTCATGTTGAATGAATGATTTTGTGTATGTTGATGTTTGTTGTTGTTGCCTGTAATAATCTTCTATATGCCGTGAATTTATTGCCGCTCATAAAATGTGTTGATATTCTTGAATGAAGTTTCCTACTGCACAAAAAGCCACATGTACATGTATATGAAAATCAGTATTGATCTATTAATGTTTTACCATCACTTTCTCATAGTATCCTTTTAAGTATATTACTTACAAATATGTGAGTTAATAAAAATCTTGATGCAAACATAAATCATTCCAGTATTTTGAGATATATTTTACATTGAAAAGTTGTTACTGTAAATATTTGCGTTTAAATCCACAGTACAGAAATATGTTAATAAAAATAAAACTTTTCAGAAATCGCTTCTAATGGACATCTTACCGATCAAAATACAAAAAAAACGCAGTGAAATCGATGAAATAATAACCTTTAGGTAACTTTTTGTCGTAAAGTTTCTGTAAGCGATAGCTGGTGATACCTCTAGAGTAAATCAGCATGTACATTATTGTCTATTCCGTTCGTACCAAGCATTTCAAACATAGACAGTATAAAATGCCTTTCTTAAAAAAGAAACAGTTTTCAGTGGAATAAATACTACTAACGTTCATTAGAACTAATGCCAATTTAACATGTATTGAATTATATTATATTGACTGCAGTTTTAATGTAATGCAGTAACATGTTATACATGACGTTATACGGGATTAAATCTGATGTAATGACATGTAATATGATATACATGACGTTATACTAGATTAAATCTGATGTAATGACTTGTAGTAACATGTTATACATGACGTTATACTGGATTAAATCTGATGTAATGACATGTAGTAACATGTTATACATGACGCTATACGGGATTAAATCTGATGTAATGACTTGCAATAACATGTTATACATGATGTGATGCATGCAATGATAAACAGATAAAAAATGTCATACAATGTAATATTATACATGATGTGATGCATGCAATGATACAGAGATAAAAAATGTAATAGTGTTATGTTATTCCTGATGTTATGCTGTGTCGTACTTAATGTTATACATGATATGTGGTGTGTTATACATTATATGTAGTGCGTCGTGAGAAATCCGGTCTTAATGCATGTCCGTAGTGTTGTCCCGGTCCGCACAGGCTAATCCAGGACGGCACTTTCCGCTGTTATGGTATTTTCTGTTTCAAGAAAGTATTTTCTAAACATAAATCACTGTGGGCGGAAAGTGCCGTCCTGGATTAGCCTGTGCGGACTGCACAGGCTAATTCGGGACGACACTTTACGCACATGCATCAAGTCCGGTTTTCCCACGACGCGCCACATATATATATTAGATGATGGTACACTGTTTATGTTGTGGAAGATGTTAAAACACATGATGTAATACTTGGTTAGACTTGAGTGCTAAACATATTCATTATGCATTTAGTTTGTAGTGATTTGCGGACGTATGTCTCAGGTCGTGTTTGATTGGTTAATGAAAGGTCAATAACAGGTCAATGAAAGGTAAGAGTGTCTCATTCATGATAAATATTCTTGCTGGTTCCCATCTTCTGAGAATTTCAATGTCTCATTTTGGTTCGCCTCATTCTTATGATATTTCATCTTTTCTTGTATGTTGTATTTAACTCTGCACAATAACTTTCCTATTGAAATTGTGATACAAGTTTGATATATTAAAGTAATCAAAACCCTTTTTTGTCTCATTTTTTTGATTGTAAAATCTAGTGTTGCAATTTGTGACTATAAATATCACTTACAAAAGCTTCCTTTGATTGTAAAATCTAGTGTTGCAATTTGTGACTATAAATATCACTTACAAAAGCTTCCTTTGTTTTAAGAATCATCCTGTTTGTGAAATGGTATTTATGATAACAAATAGAAGTCTATGTGTGTATAAAACATTTTCAAGAACAAAAATCATTCCATTTCCAATAAAGGATTATATTCAGATGCTGATTTATGACAGTATTGCCAGCTACATTCCAGGTCATAAGAATGTGAAAACTAAAAATATTGTTATATGTACAATATTGATAAACAAAATTCCAAATATCTTAATGTAAAGTTATATTTTAAGTGAACATTCAAGATGAAGCTTTGCTGGAAATTTGGTTAAATTGGAAACATACATTTCACTTTTGAATAAATATTGTTTTGCAAAAGTGTATTATAAATGAAACAATTTAAGACTTAAGTAACTTTATAATTTTTATTATGCTTCATTAAATTTAGTGAATTTTGTCTAAAGATCTTTATGAATATGTGTATTTTCATATGTATTGGTAATAAGATTCCCAACTTGAAATGAAACATTGCCAGATTGCAATTTTACATGTATTTCATTGTTAACATGTAGATGAAAGTGTTGTTATGTGGTAGATTTAGTATTTTTCATGGCTAAAATTAAATTGCGATATTACATTTATTTTATGCCACAGCAATTTTGCAGCGGGATTTTCCAAAGTTGTCAACATTGATTAATTTTATTATATTGTGATTGTTAAAATTGCGAAGTGATTTTTAAACAACAGATGAATGTGGAAGTCGATTTGTGCCATTGAACATAAGGTAAACTAAACAAATGTTTCTCATCATTGACCATTGTTTGCATCCTAATTTATGCTATGTGTACGCTTGAGTAGACCATTCTAATCGCTGATATTGCCACCTTAATATTACGATGGTCTGTCTGCTTCTTTAACACATGTTCGATAGGCCGTAATCCTAAGGTGGCGAATTATTATGTTATTGTTTGTAGGAGCTTACTGCATAGTAGACTGTACATGTTAGGGACTTAAACCTACATGAATATTATTAGGAATAAATCTACATGAATAGTATTAGAAATAAATCTGCATGAATATTATTAGAAATAAATATAAATACTTAAATCAACATGAATATTATTAGGAATAAATCTACATGAATAGTATTAGAAATAAATCTACATGAATTTTATTAGAAATAGATATACATAAATATTAATAGGAATAAATCTACATGAATATTTATTGGAATAAATCTACATGGATATTAGGAATAAAACTCCGCGAATATTAGGAATAAATCAACAAGAATATTGGGAATAAATCATGATGGATATTACGCATTAAACTACATGAATATTAGGAATAAATCAACATGAATCTTCTTAGAAATAAATATACATGGGTATTAGAAATTAAACTACATAAATATTTGGAAAAATATACATAAATTTTATTAGAAATAAATCTACATAAATATTAGAAATAAAACAACATCGATATTAGGAATAAATCTACATAAATATTAGGAATAAAACTACTTGAATATTAGGATTAAATCTACATGAATATTAATAGGAATAATAAATCTACATGAATATTAGGAATAAATCTACATGAATATTAGAAATAAAACTGCATGAATATTAGGAATAAAACTACAAGAATATTTATAGAAATAAAATTATATGAATATTAGGAATTAAACTACATGAATATTAGGAATTAAACTACATGAATATTAGGAATAAATCTTCATAAATATTATTATAAATAAATCTACATGAATATTAGGAACAAAGCTGCATGGATACTATGAATAAGTTTATGGTCTTTCACTGTTGAAGGAAATAACATTTTTAAGAGTACTATTTTGTAGTAGTCTTAACGTCTTATTCTGTTTAAATTCATGTTGCGAATGACTTACTTAAGTTACATGTTATATTTTAAATAAGGTGTATGTTGTGTTTAAACGTGCATGTTGTGTTTAAACGTGCTACTGAGGTATTGAGCATATTACATCAGTTGTTAAATTGCAATGAACTTTCATATGCATTTATCAATTGTAAAGGAGAATGTTGTGAAAATGAGCGTCGTTGTGTTTTTATTTATTAATATTATTGTACATAACATCATTTGCTAAGCCGATGTTTTTATTTGATTTATTATACTAGATTTTGTTTGAAATAAATTATGAAGAACAAATGTGCTTATCGTTGTGCATTTTACTGAATTTCTGAATCTATTCAAAGACGAGAGATCACTTTATCTTAGTACGAGCGAGAAAAGACGCGATCGCCGTCAGTTTGTGATTTTACTAGCGCACGTTTAACGGTACCTGTTCACAGATTGATGAATTAATAATTTCCAAAGGTTTTGTCACAGATTCCAAACATAAAAGAAGGCTGTACATACAGGAGCGATATAACACTACTGACGTATACATATCGAGGGTTGAGTGCGCAACTATTGTATCTGATATAGAAATGATAAGCAGATACAATAGTTTCACGCTCAACCCTCGATATATTGAAAACATGTGTTGTCACTATAATGTCACTTATGCTCCCAAATGCTCCTTTGTCAAAAGCGAACACAGAATAATGGGGATTACTTTCGCTGGTGGAGAAGTTGATAGTAACTTTCTAGGTTTTCATTAAATACTTTTGATAATAATCAAGCTGGTGGACTTTATGAAAAACTTACCAAAAGTATCTAAATTCAATAATGGCATGAATCTATCAAAGCACAACATAGAGTTTAGGGGTTGCTTTCCCTGGTGGCGACGTTGACAGCAAAGAACTATTTTTAAGTTTCAATTTAATATCTTTGAAACTATTCAAGGTATTAGACTTTATGGAATGTAACCAAAATTATTAAGTAAAATAAGGGGCATAAACATGCCAAAACACAAAATGAGAGAGTTATAGGGGTTCCTATCCATGGCGGAGACATTGATAGTAAAAAGTTATTTAAAGTTTCCTGTAAATACCTTTGATGGTATTCAAACTCTTGGACTTTATGAACAACTATCACCAAAACATTTAAGTTTAACAAAGGGACATTAATCTGTCATCAACAAACACAGTTATGAGGGTTGCTTTCTCTGGATGAGACGTTGATAGTAAAGAAATATCTTAAGTTTCAAGTAAAAGCCTTAGATAACATTCAAGATATTGGACTTTATAGAATAAGCATGTTAATCTGCACCGGACGGACTAACGGACGGATATACGGAAGGACGGTTGGATTCATTATGCCTACCTTCGGGGGCATAACGTTTCATTGAGGAGTAATCATCAGTTGAAATGCACAAATTTATAAAGCGTTTGTAACGAACGAATATTTTGGAGTGCTTCTGATGTTTTCTTCAAAATTGTAAAAACACGTGAATCACTTTAAACTTACACGGACATATCTATACACGGTAAACAAGACTGGCTAAGCGGTTACAAACTTCAGACTTTTGATCCGGAAGTCGTAGGTTCGATCCCCAGTGGCGGCACAATGTTTTTAAAGGCTTGTCTTGTTATAATACTTGTGTTCTTAAGTTTAGATGCTTTAGTTTTTCCAATTGATACCTTGAATGTCTTTTTTTTTTAAATCTGTGAACACGCCTCTTTAAGCACATGCAATTTACTGGGCAATTTCTGCGACTTACCAAGGGCCATAGACACCAAGCACCTTAGGAAAGCCTTCATTCGTATTAAAGTGAAAATATTCACTGTAAACAGGAATACATAATATAGGCGGAGGATTAGTTTAAAAATTGAGCGATGTTATAGGAGATTAAAGTGAAATTGAGCGTTGACATTTTGCCACATTCTCAAAATAGGCAGACCGCACCAAAATTCATTTCTCGTCATAAAAAAATGTTTATGTCAATCCTCATGCTTTGCTCATTTTTCCGAAGATTTTTTTTTCGAGCGATTGTCGATAGTCAAGATTTTTGGTAAAGTTTTTTGTCCGAGTCCATTTCTCAAAATCAATCAAAGGTTTCCATTTGAAACTTTCAATACTTTTTATACTTGTTTGCTATCAAACGGCTAATCCATTACAAAAAGGTAGCCCTGTGATTTGTATTTCCAGATTTATTTGTCCATGGTTGGACTTGCATCTTAGAATATGTTTTTCAATTCTTTTGGTAAATATATAAATGTCTCAATAACTTTCAAATACACTAAATTGAAACTCAAGATACTTGTTTATGGTGCTGACCCCATTTTGCAGACAATAGGAGGTATCTTTTTTAAAGGAATTTGTTGGAGTCATTACGCTTTTTTTTCAAATTACAATTTTCGCTTTAGGCCAATTTTTCAATACCGACATGAGGAATTGACTTGAACCTCAAAGTACTTGATCACAGTTATGAACTTATGTACATAAGAGCAGGTAACTTTATTAATGATTTTGTGTAATTGCCCTTTGTTTCAACTTCGAAATTTTGCTTAAGGTCAAATTTAACAATATCTTTTGGAAGTATTGACTTGGTACCCAAAATGCTTGACCACAGTTATGAACCCATTCTGTAGACAAGATGAGGAAACATTTTTTTCAAATTAGAATTTTCGCGGTCAAATGTATCAATAACTATAAAAGGTAAGAAACATGTGTATATCAATTCTTTATTTATCATATGTACATACAGTGTAATGAAAGTGCAGTCACATTAATCTGAACATGATCGTCAGATGCTAATTCATGCAATACTAATATATACAACATGCTGAATTTAGTATGATTGCTAATGAAACCTTGAATACAAAAGTAAACAGATATAGTTTTTGAGAACTCAACTCTTAACAAAAAGTATTTGAACTCAAAAGTAGTCATTGATTTGACACGCATTTCGACTTTTAACTCGCGCGTATTTGAAAAATATTTCGTTCTTGATCATCAAATTTCCTGCGCCAACTCTTTATGACCTCTGAAATCCATATGTACCGGTATCATGAAGTATTTACATAATTAAACAACTACATTCACCAACCAAGGTTTAATTACCCATTGTCTTTATTATATCGATTGCGGTGAACATGGGCACATACGCTGACAAGAAGCCGGTACTACCGTGTGTTTTATGGACTTGTTTAAAACTACAAGCCCTGGACCTTTTATATTTAGTATGTAGCAAAATGCCAAAAACTAGACGACGCCCTGTGGCTTAATATATTGACATGTGTTTTAAGCGGAAATAAACTTTAAAAATATGCTCGTCTGAAATATCAGTCTATGTTCTTATTATTAGGTGTGTAGCGTTGCCTTGAGGTCTGTTACCATAGTTCTTAATATGATGCCCTTGGGCTAAAAATGACCCAATCCCGGGACTTAATTCTTGTATTGACTTATGTAGGAAAAAACTTCGAATTCCTTATTGTCTTAAATGAAATGAATACAGCTTGGTATGAAGCATGACCTTATAGCCTCTTACCAATATAAGGAAGTTGCAGCTTAAAGATAGCCACGGCCCGGGGCTCCATATTTTGTACACAGACTCATAGGAACACCCCGAAAATTGTTGAATCATTGCCTTATATGCATATAGCAAAATTGTAGAAAATATTGTATCTTGGCTAAAATTGGTCCGCGCCGGGCCTGAAATTTTTTTTAATAGACCTTCAATGTGGAAAAAACTTAAAAAACATTATTGTCAAAAACTACTAGAAAAGACATAAGCCCTTTATATTTTGTATGAAGCTCTTTCTGATCGTCCTGTTTAAATTTGTTTAATTGATGCTACTCGTCTAACAAGTAGCACTGGGGCCAGAAGAGTTTCTGATCCTTTTAGGCCTCGTGTTTATTTCACAAAACAAATTGTTTTGCAAAATTGGTTAAGTTTAATTATTTGATTCAATGCGTTTTAATTGATTAGGTTACATATATACTTATAATATTAAATTCTTCAAATAATGCATTTGTAGAGCTACTTTTTCTTGTTGTTGAATAATGAAACAACCCGAAAACGCGAAAATCCGCAACATGTACCAAAATGCTTCTATCAATAAATACATGTATAGTATACAAGATGTAAAAAGAAGTACAGTGTATTGTGTTTCCATTGGATCGTTTCTGCGTACTATATTTACATAATTTGTCATTACTGCAACACTCGTTCAAATATCTGTATCACATTATTAACGCCATTCCCTTCCATGTGCAGTCGCTGATTGATCTCCATTGCTACATCATAACTACGTCTGCCGATTTCATGCAGAATAAAATCCGTCTCCACGTTCTCATTGATGCATTGGGTGTGTCTCTTTAAGAACTCTAGATAAAGCATCTCCAACTCTGTTCTCATCCTGCAGTACCACAGTAGTGGCTCCGGGTACGCGATAATGGCCTGTCGTATCTTCTGCAATCTCCGTATTATCCTCGGACCTTCATACATTATGTCCGTGATAGTTGCTAACCAGGTACGCTGCAGCTCATCCTGCAGTCCACAGGCTGCCATCAGATTTCTCTCCGGTATCATATAGTATGGCAGCTGTCTCGTATATATAGCAGTTCTTAGTTCTTTCAGCCCTTCGTGCAGCCAGTGAAACAAACTTCTCTCATGAAACAAAGTTTGAGGGTTGTTCTCCGCTAGCCATAATACTATGTTTTTCAGCGTAAATGATGTTACCTCTTTATGTCGAGGAATCAGGATATCTTTAACTATCATTTTCAAAATAATGTATAGTTTGGTCTGAGTATCATTAAGATTTTTAATTAGTTCGGTTTCCCCTGTATTGAAACAAATTCTCCACTCCACGTGCTTATATTCACCGCCTTTGAAACCAACAGGAGACACAAATGCCCCCATGTATAAGACTTTCTGAACGATATCCGGTGGTGGCCAATGACGAGGTCTTTCAGCCCATCTCTGCAGGATGCTGGGGCAGTGACAGCGTAGTGCAAACACTTGGTCTTTATGCAAAACGCTGCCTAGTGAAGACGGTATTGACGGTCCAGCTCGTTCACGACGCACCTCACCTGCTGATAATGGTAATAAATTTGAACATTCACTAACAAGTAAATCACTGCTTAGGAGAGCGCCTCCACTTCCATCATCGCAGAGGGCATTATGCAGGAGTTCGAAATACGTCCACTTTGGCTGTTGAGCATAAGTCTACAGTGTCCTGGATAACTTACCCGCGAATTTAACACAAACACTGTGGTTTCAAATGGAAGATTGCTACTGGCAATGTCATCTTGCAGGCAGATGGCACCTTCTATTACATACATAAAGTCAATATCACTTTCAAAACAGCACCTCAGGCCCTCTGCCTTACTCCCGGTGATAATAGTTGTTAGCCCACCAAGATTCAGTGAAGTCTCCAGTCTACCGAATTCCCTGTACGAGTCAGTTCGTTTCTTTCTGATCACCGGACCATAACCCATCAACGTCAAGATTCTACATGTCTCTTCAGATGCCTTTTCACAATGAACCTGAAATGTATTTCAAGTCACTCAATTAATTTTTTTCAAATGAATTTTCAATATTGGTTTTTATAAAATGAAACTAATATGAACATAATACATTATATTCCGGTTATCAATTAATAACTGTTTCTTAAGCAATATGATATCATCCGCACAATAGCATAGCGTACGCTGTTCAATACTTAGTACTAAATGTACATAAATTTATAATATAGATTCATATATAACATATAAAGTACATTTACAGTTATTTATATATCAATAATTAAAAGGCTGACAGTTTAGAAAGACTAATGTCGAGAACATAAAATAAAAGCATGTAAATGTTGAATGTTTTAAATGAAAAGAAAACTCGTGAATGATGTTGGATGTTTGTTATGTCATTGCTTTTACAAAATAAATAAAATCATAATTACATAAGATACTTTCGATCTATTAATATTAGCTTGTATTTGACCTGATTGAAAAACGATTTTCAACCGACTGTAAAGACCACGATTATGAGATCACGTAGCCCTTAACTGGCGCAATTAAAAAAAGGCCGTTCCCAGGTAATGTTTGCTGCTTCTTATTAAAGAAAATACAGGTTTTTGAACAAAAAATCAAACGCAAAAGTCAACATATGCATACATGTACACAATTATATTACTCGAAAAACCTGATGCAAAAAGGATAGTTATTCAAAATTGAAATAAAATTGTAATACATTGACTTTTCAGGAATTTTAATTGTTATCAACCACAAGTGAAACATATTGTAGAACAAGTAACATGCAAATAAAAAATAAAAGGGTAAGAAAAAATGAAAGTGACCTATTCGTGGTTTCGATTTAGTGATTCCTTGCCTGCATAGTAATACACGGAGTTCCCGTGGTACATGTGCTGCGAATTGCCCTTCCAATACCATCAGTTACTGTTCTAAAATTGGTGCTTCTAATCCAGCCAAAACTACAACAACAACAACTAATACTACCGCTATTACTCTTTCCACCACCATCACCGACCCCCCCACCCCCCTACCACCACCACCACCACCACTACTACCACTACTACTACTACACTTACTGAAGAATCAGGACTGTACAGTACAGAATCGGACCCAACACATCTGAACCCTCCTTCCGCCATTATATAGCTGAAAGTAGATGACTAACATCAGTAAAACAACGTGTGTATAACAGCATGTTGTGTCATATAGAAAAAGTATGCATTTTGATAAATAATATTATTTTGATTTAACTACCACATAAATATTGTCAAGATGCAAAAATTAATTTCATAATACTGTATTTTGAAAACTAATTCAAGTAAACAATTATAATAGAAAGGCTGTTAAAATTAGCATACATTATGTTGTATATGTAATAGAGAATAGTTAACCGCTGAAAACGAAGTTTAACATATTTATATACAGTGATGTTGATGTTTTTATCTTAAAACCACGTCGAACAAATGAATATAACGCTAAATATTCCTTATAAAAACATCCGGATAGATAGCGTTTTATAGAATAACCACCGAATTAGTAATTTAGCACACTCTAGAATATCAGGCTAAATAGCGCATATAAAAACACATGGCTTAATAGCGCGCACCATATTAAATAGCGTTCATTATAGCAACATGTTTTATAGCGCACATCAGGACACCATGTTAACAAACGCATATTGGAATATGAAGCCATATTGTACACAATAGAACACCTGGCTATGATGCGCAAACTGTACCGAATAATAGATTGCATACACGAAGACAACAGTATACTGAGCGCACATCAGAACTCCAGGCTAATGACCGACATAAGAATACCAGGCTATATAGCGCACATCAGAGCTCCAGGCTAATGACCGACATAAGCATACCAGGCTATATAGCGCACATCAGAACTCCAGGCTAATAACCGACATAAGAATACCAGGCTATATAGCGCACATCAGAACTCCAGGCTAATAAACGGCATAAGAATACCAGGCTATATAGCGCACATCAGAACTCCAGGCTAATAACCGACATAAGAATAACAGGCTATATAGCGCACATCAGAACTCCAGGCTAAAAACCGACATAAGAATACCAGGCTGTATAGCGCACATCAGAACTCCAGGCTAATAACCGACATAAGAATACCAGGCTATATAGCGCACATCAGAACTCCAGGCTAATAACCGACATAAGAATACCAGGCTATACAGCGCACATCAGAACTCCAGGCTAATAACCGACATAAGAATACCAGGCTATATAGCACACATAAGAACTACAGGCTAATAACCGACATACGAATACCAGCCTATATAGCGCACATCAGAACTCCAGGCTAATAACCGACATAAGAATACCAGGCTATACAGCGCACATCAGAACTCCAGGCTAATAACTGACATAAGAATACCAGGCTGTATAGCGCA
The DNA here is from genome assembly GCA_027627225.1 of Congeria kusceri. NCBI lineage: Eukaryota > Metazoa > Mollusca > Bivalvia > Myida > Dreissenidae > Congeria > Congeria kusceri. Next base: position 231,894 of record JAPFQT010000194.1, read on the forward strand.
CATCAGAACTCCAGGCTAATAACCGACATAAGAATACCAGGCTATATAGCGCACATCAGAACTCCAGGCTAATAACCGACATACGAATACCAGGCTATATAGCGCACATTCGAACTGCTGGCTATATGGACTATGTATAGAGCACATTAATGGCGTGTCAGAAACAAACGCTATGTACGGCACATTCCAATATTATTTCTTAAAATCTTTAAGTACTTAATTTCATACAAAATAAGCATAATTATTCGTTAGAATGAGCAGTATTTGCACTTAACATTCTAAAGATGATTTAATAGTAAATTAAGAATTAATTACCTGCTTTTTCATCTATTCCCGACCGTTCACATTCGTCCTGCGTACTGAGCTGATGGGAAGGGGATGTAGCTGAGGACTTTGTTCCTATATCACATGAACGTCATCACTTGCACACAGCTGGCTGTAACGACCCACATTACAACATTGATATACCGGTGTACACATTGATACAGGCGATAACAATTCACATTCAGTATACTGCGCCACAATCATTTCAACCAAAGTTAAAAACTATATCATTTGGTTGTGATTAGAGCGACGGGTTAAGCCTCTGTCACGCATTCCCGTTTTTTCCTGCCGTTCTTGAGACGACAGCGTCCAGAATCAATTATGTCAAAAGTCGGGACAATATTCTGAGATCCGGGGCTCGAAATTCAATGTTTGATCCAAAGATCGAATATGGTCATGACTGCGTCTCGACAAGAGTCCCAACAGAGTCCTGATTTTCTTGAATGCGATCCGACAAAGTCCCGACAGCCTTCCGGCAGTCATGACTGTTTTTTGTCCGGACGCTGTCCATACTTGGGAAGCATTATTGGTGGTCGATCATGATGATAAAGGAATAAATATACGCAAATATCCAGTGGCCGTCTATACAATGTATCCGCTGAATTACATCACAATAACTCAACAACTTAAACAAATTGTTCACACCGGCATAATAAGAAAAATAGTAATTGCAATTAGAACAATATGTACATTTCCATACAGGACATTTACCACAACAACATACCAATTGTGGATTGGCCTCTCACGACAACACCTGACACTGGACCCTGAACTGTAGGCTTTCCCCTGTGCTGGGCTACTGCAATATTAATGCATATGTGCACATAAATATTAAAGACAGTGATAATTGTTACGACTGTTAATAATATAAAATTATGCTGCCATAACAAAATTACAGAGTCTGAGAAAACTACATATTTTCTCCAATTAATACAATATTCGACAAAGGCACTGTTCAATGGCCAACTAGACTAAAATCCCAATAATACATTTACATAATTTAAATACAACATACCTTCATAAAACTGATATAAATTACTAAAGAGACTGCCACTAAAATGGCTGAATCTGATCCCGCAAATCGTGATGAATGCTTTGCTTGATCGACTCAATTATCGATAGGTTACACTCAACTATCAAAAAGTCAAACCGTTTATACATTTCCCCTTTGTGAAAACGACGTCCCGTCATAGTCATAACATTTGTATAGCCAGTCATGAGTTCAGTCGCTTGTCCACATTTTAAAATCATTATATATGCTATAGCGCTAGAAATTAACATGTAGTAAATATTTACAACAGAATATTAGATAAAACTTGCAAACCATATAAATGCAGCAATAATTTGACTATTCATATATCTGCACTAATACAGCTTCCTTTCTGTGAAAGAAAAACATACATTTAACAATTCATATCTGAATTAAGTTCACGATTCGTCTCTCCCCCTCTAAATGAAGTGTGTACACTAAAATAGGTTAAATATATATGTACTGATTATAATAAAATTTTACTTCATAATAGCATCTACTACTTTTCTAGCAATGTCACAGTCCATATTGTTTAAAATTCCAGAAGCTTGAAATTTGCTATCAATAGGCCCGTTCACGACACTAAACATGTGAAAATCATCATATCTTGCTGGATGTTTCCTTTGTCGTTCTGATTTTCTGATTTTCACTGGTAATTTCCTTCTTTTATATAGGTCGCGGTGGCGTAGTGGATATGGTGTCCGCCTAGCGATCGGGAGGTCCCGGGTTCGAACCACACTGGGAGCGTTCTCAAGATCTCCCCCAAAGACACCAAGTACTGGTTCTACCCAGGATACGGACTCGAAAGTGTCTCTATAAGCCTTAGGCTTTCGATGCAATCGAGCTCAAATAAATAGGTTTAAACTAATTTCCTTCTTCTCTTTCTTGTTGTATCATTCACATCTTGTTCTTGCACTGTCTTGAGTGATTTCGTGTTCAGATTATCTCTGTCAGTATTCTCTACTTCTACTGTTGGTTCCATTTTCTTAATTTCGCAGCTCAATTACATCTGTATTCCTCTCGGCTTCTTGTTCTCCAGAGGGTAGACTATTCCCAACTGTGATTTCCTCATTAACTGTTCTCGTTCGCACATCACTATCATGTCTGGGCGATGTGTATGCTACATCACTAGACTATGTGACTCATTCTCTGTTCCCTTTTACCATGAGTTTGTGGGCGTCCCCACTTACACTTGTTCTCGGAACATGTATATAACTCACACTATCTTCATCAGAACTGTTGCTTTGTGACGGTTCACTCTGTGCAACATCTAACAACTTACTTTTTACTCATAAACAGCAGTTTTCTGCACTGGGTCAATCACTTCTTGTTGACTTGCCTCGTCATGATTTCCCTGAATTTGCATTGGAAACCAATGATTTCTATGCAATGTTTTAACTCTACCACTGTCCACACCTGTAAGCCTGAATAAAGGAGTAATTTCTCTTGGTTGTTCTGTTATCACATACAGTTCTTCTTCCATATTTGTCTGCGAGCTTGTGCTTTCCTTCACCATGTGCCAATATTTTCACTAAAACGTGGTCACCTACTTCCACATTAGCACCTCTGACCTTCAAGTCATAACTCTGCTTCTGCTTTTCTCTGGTTTTAGAAATATGCTTTTCTACAATATCTCTTGTCTTACTGATTCTATCTTTCAAATCATCAATATACTCTGAGTTGTCTTGTTGATTGATGTTTCTTGAAATCTTTCAAATACAGTATCTCATGATATGTTGGCTTCCGTCCAAACATCAATATGAAAGGTGAAACCTTCGTTGATTCATGTGGAGTACAGTTGTATGAGTAAACTAATGAGTTTATGTATTTTTTCCAGTTGTATTTCTGTTTATTTTCCAAAGTACCTGACATATTTAATAGTGTTCTGTTGAATCTTTCTGGACCGGCATTGCCTTGGGGGTGGTAAATGGATGTATGTGTCTTCTTCATGTTGGTGATGTTACATAATTCTTTGATGATTTCGGATTCAAAATTTGCTCCCTGATCTGAATGCAATCAAGTTGGAATACCGTAATGGATAATAAAATTGTTGAGAAATGCTTCTGCAGTAGTCTTTGCAGTCTGATTTCAAGTAGGAATAGCAAGTGCGAATTTGTCGAAGTGATCTGTAATCACTAGAATGCTGTTGTATCCTCCTTTTGATGATTCCAATGAGAGATAGTCAAACAAAATGAGCTCTAGTGGATATGTTGTATGCACATTAACTAGGGGTGCTCTGGTGTTAGTAGCAGTTTTCCGTCGTAAACATCTGTTGCACTGTGACACATATTTCTCTATCTCCGTTGTCATTCTAGGCCAAAAAGATCTTTGCCGTACACATTTCAAAGTTCTTTCTTTACCAGGATGTCCAACATCAGTATGAAGACCTTTCAACACATCTGCCTTATACACTTCAGGTATCACTAACTGTTCAATATGTTCACCTTGGTCTTCAATTTCTCTGAACAACACACCTCTCTTGATCTTCAAACTTGCAAAGTTCTTTTTGATGTTCAGATCTAGCTTACTGTATATGTGTTGTGGGAGTGTCTTATCGATGACTGCTCTTCTCCACTTGTCAACTGTAGGATCAGATCGTTGGGCTTTTCGAATTTCCCGCAGTTCCATTTGAGCCAATGGTTGTCCAAAGTTATCAGCTATATCTACTACATTTAAAGATAAACAAGGCAATGTTTCAAAATAAAAATAACTACTCTGAAGAGAATTGCAAATAGCTTTGACAACATTATTATCACGTTGTAAACGATCACTATAATATACATCTTTTGCTTGTGGGTATCTGCTTAATGTGTCAGCATCTGTGTTATATTCTCCCAACGCAGCAGCCCATCTTTGACCGGTGGCATCTAGTTTTGCTGAAGATAATACATACGTCAAGGGATAATTGTCTGTGTACACTGTAAAATGATTATGTGATAAATATTCAGAAAATGTCTCTGTAATGGCCCACTTTAACGCTAGAAATTCTAATTTGAGTGCAGAATAGTTCTTTTCCGACTTCGAGAGTGCTCTGCTGGCATAAGCTATAACACTTTTCCGATTGTCAGCTTGTTGTTGGTACAGCCTTGTGTTGATGCATCTGTGTGCAATTCAAAAGGTTTCTGAAAATCAGGATAAGCCAAAATAGGTGATGTGGTTAATATGACTTTTTATTTATCAAAAATTTATTGGTTTTCTTTTGTCCACGTCCGATCTTTAGCATCTTTCTTCTGTTGAGCTTTCTAACCTGTAGGATATGGGGTCAAATCTGAAAGAGGTTTAGTGAGTTTACTGAAATCTTTGATGAATCTCCGGTAGCACCCTGCAAATGCTAAGAAAGAATGTAATTAGTTAGGGTTTTGTGGTGTTGGCCAATTTCTTATCTTGTCAATTTTCTCAGGATCTGTCTCTACCCCTTCGTTGCTCACACTACGACCTAAAAAATTACCACGTTGTTTTAAAAAATGACACTTTTCAGGACTAAGTTTCAAGTTACATTCCTGCAATCTAGATAAAACTAATTCTAACCGCTCGATATGCTCCGACGCCGTATTGCTGAAAATAATCAAATCATCAAGAAAAATAACACATATTTTCATATTAAAGTCACCCAAACATTCTTGCATTAACCTTTGATAAATGGCAGGACTGTTACACAAACCGAAAGGCATCTTGTTAAATTGAAAGTATCAGAGTAGTCCTACAGTTAATCCAGTGCGTTCCTTATGTTCCTCTTGGATTTCAACTTGATGGTACCCTGCCTTCATGTCTACAGTTGTAAAGTACTTGGCTCCTTGCAAACAATCAAATAGTTCTTCAGTTCTTGGAAGAGCAAATGAATCCTTTATGGTTCTGTCGTTCAGCACTCTTTAGTCAACACAACGTCTAAGTTTTCCATTCTTCTTTCGCACTATGACAATGTTGGATGAAAATGGAGATTTAGATGGTCGTATGATGTTACGTGCTAACAGTTGTTCTATATGCTGTCTAACTTCGTTGATTATTCCAGGCGGTATTCTTCGGTGTCTCTGCTTCAGTGGTCTTTCATCATGTAAATCAATTTGGTGTTTGATGGTTGTGCAGTTTCCAATATCAGTGTCACTTGTAGAAAATATATTGCGGTGTTTCATTAGAAGGTCAGTTAATGCTTGTCGTTGTTCAGGTTCTATGATGTTTTCTTCATCAATGCTGAGTTCTTTGACTATTTTCTGCCGTTTTCTGTCTTTGTCTTCTTCTTCTAATCTGTCAAGCACTTCTTCTGGTACTTCTACTGGTTGTTGTTCGCACAAGATAGCTTTTGGTGCCAGACATACAGTGTTGGTTGACAAGTCAAGGTAACAGTTATGTTGTTCTTTCCAGACATCATTAATGCTGGACTCACTTCAACAGTACTAGGCAATTTAATTGCAGTACACTCCTGGATCAGAGCAGAAGTTACTGGATAATCCAATTTTTTGTATGTATAGGCTTGGACTGTTACTGTTTTATTCTGTCTAATAATAACTTGATGCTGCAAGGCGTTTCTCACGATAGCTATACAGTTGTTGTTTTGTTGTAACTACTTTTCCCTAAACACAATGCTTCTAAAACATAAGTACCATGGCACATGTAAGTCCGCTTTCTGCAAAATATGGTAATGACTGTCCGTCAGCACACTCTACATGGAGAATTTCTTGCAATGGTTGTAATTGAATGTCTTTAAAGTGTTCTTCGTAGAAGGATTTGGCGATAACACTTACACAGCTTCCTGTGTCCAACAGTGCTTGTGTTTCTTTGCCGTTAATATAGATGTTGGCTTCGTTAGATTCTCCTACTAATTTGGAATCTGTTATTGTAGTGCCCGCATTCGATCCTTGCCGTTAATATAGATGTTGGCTTCGTTAGATTCTCCTACTAATTTGCAATCTGTTATTGTAGTGCCCGCAATCGATCCCTCAATAAGAGCACTTACCCTTTTAAATTTCTGTTTCCATTCTCCAAGTCATTCGGGCAGACTTGCAAAGTGTCCCCGGCCACCACATGTGTGACATGCATTGGGAAGGTGTTACTGCCTAGTGGTCTTCTAGGTCTGTAGCTGCCTCTTCCTCCTCTATGTTGTGGTGGTTGTTGGAATCTACCTCTTGTAAAGTTTCTGCCAACATAATAGGTTGGGTTGGTGTTCCTCTTCTGCAATTCCTCAATCTTCCTGTTCAATTCATTTACCATCTCTCTCAATTCGTTCATATCTGACTTATCTTCCTTTTCAGACTTCTGAGCAACATTGGATGGCTTCTTATTATCTGTTGTTTGGAGGTCTTTCTCCAATCTTCGTAACTTTTTCTTGAACCTGTCTATTGTGCCGTACTTGTACTGTGCTATATGCTTCAGTTCAAGTTTCAATCCTTGAACAAGCACTTGTTTCAAGAGCTGATCATCTCTTTTGATTGCTTTCAGTTCTACTGCTCTGGCGTACAAATCTTACAGCCTTGATGCATAAGTTGTAACTTCTTCAGATCCTTGGGTACAGGAGTAAAATTTTTTCATCACCGACTCCTGCGATTCTATGCTACCGCAAGTACCTTCGAGCTTCTTCTGAACTTCTTGGATGGTTGTACCAGGTCCTAATCTCCGCACGATATCGCTGGCTGTGCCTCGCACTGACTTCTCACTCCCAGCATAACTTGCTTTTCCGTGAATGTTCCCTCCGTCAACAGTGCGTCTATTTCACAATTAAAGGCATCCCACTAAACTCCACCTTTATTATCTTTCCCCGAGAATGTAGACAACTTTCGGAAATGTCTCTGGAGTAGCAGGAGTTCTCAGTAATGAATACTCATACCTTGATCTTTCTAATGGACTGTGTCTTGATGGTTTTCTATCCTCGCCCATCTTCTGGCCAAGACTTCTCAGAAATAGACCCAAGTCCCCCCTCCCCCCCTACACACACACTTTGTGTCTGAGGTTCCATGTTCAATGCATGAAGCGCCTCTAGTAGCTTCTTTTCTTTTTCTGACAACGTTTGTTCTCGTTCAGACCCACCGCTGGCTAATTCACTCTTAGATGAATCATCATCTTCATTGGACCTTGCTTAATCCCTACTATCCATTATAATTAAAATAGAAAAACTAATTAATAAACAGACTGAAATGTAAAACAAATTCTACATAATACACACAAAATAAATTATGGAAATCCTCTGCAAATCTGAAAATGTGCAAATAAATGTTAATGTTTTAATTAAAATCTACATTGCTGCAACAAGTATAAAACATCAAACTACTCACTGCAAAATAATACAGTTATAAATCAATTAATCAATCTGCCTTTCCTGAAATTTTAAAACAGGCATGTCAAGGTCAAACTTTCAATGTCAATAATTTTACCGTCAAGGTCAATATCCCAGTATATCAAGCGTGTGTAGCATTCAGCAAGATTTCAAATTAAACCACCGCTATATAGCTGTGTGATTTGAATGCTGGTCACTACCTAAAGACAAACAACACATCTGAAATAAAACTAGTTGGCCACTGAAAAGTACTGTTATAACAAATAATAATATGATATACTATGTACTGTTTTCAATATGATGGCAACATTATGATAAGTAAAGATGCTTCAGTTAAATTTAATTATAGACTTGTTAGAATTAAGAACCTCCACCTAGGTTTATTTATTTATATGCTATGGTATCATTCAATAGTGACACTTTCCCAAATTTTCCTTTTCACTTTCCTAGACTACTGAGAAAATTGAAGTTCTAAATGAAACAGTTAACAAAATATAGCAAAATATTTACAAAATACTGTACCCAAATGGTTGTTTACAATTTAATAAAGAAATTCAACAGCAATTGACTAAATAAATGGCCTTCCACTATTGGTACTTACAAAAACAGGTTAAACAGCTGTCTGGATCAATAAATAGGCCACTAGACTGCGATGTAATTGTCACATGATCCAATGTCAGTTCGAAGGTCCTTGACGATGTACATACTGCAACTCCAAGCTGCCCCCTCAAAACGGTAGAATGTCCACAGCCTTGCACGTTATCGTATAATACAAATCAGCAGTGTAAAAGCACTTTTCAGTTGTTAAACGAGAGAAACTACATTTTATACACGTTGGGCGCCATTTGTAAATTGTGTGCTTTAGTGATAGATGAATAGTAATTTATCTACACAACACAATGGGTTCGATTATATGTCCGTTTAATAGTACCTCTCCGTGTTCACGTCAAACAGCTGATAACATGACAGTATTTAATACTAATATGAGTATATATCTGTCAATGTCGTATTAAATACTAATATGAGTATATATCTGTCAAGGTTGCAGACACTGATATCACGTGTATGAGTATATATCTGTCAAGGTCGCAGACACTGATATCACGCGTATGAGTATACATCTGTCAAGGTCGCAGACACTGATATCACGTGTATGAGTATATATCTGTCAAGGTCGCAGACACTGATATCATGTGCTGGCGCCCTGCAATTATAAATTACGGATTCTCAACAGTAATATACAAAATATACAATTACAATAATATTGAAATATATAATCATGATGATGAAGGAATAACTATACGCACATATCTAGTGGCCGTCTATACAATGTATCCGCTGAATAACATCGCACTAACTCGACAACTTAAACAAATTGTTCACACCGGCATAATAAGATAAATAGTAATTGCAATTAGAACAATATGTACATTTCCATACAGGACATTTACCACAACAACAACATATCAATTGTGGATTGGCCTCTCACGACAACACCTGACACTGGACCTTGAACTGTAGGCTTTCCCCTGTGCTGGGCTACTGCAATATTAATGCATATGTGCACATAAATATTAAAGACGGTGATAATTGTTACAACTGTTAATAATATAAATAGCATCCACAGGCCATTTTCGAAACTTGAGAAAAACTATAATTATTATATATCATTGGAAAGGTCTTGATGGGAGAAAAAAATTGGGGTATTTATTTTTTATTCGGACCACACAATCAGGAGTCATGGGCCTTTAAAATTTTCACATTTCATATTTTTTCTGCCGAAGTCACTACTATCCTTTACTTAGATTTTATATTTAAAGCAGTGCCAAATATTAATATTCTAAAAAGTAATATCAATCATATACAAAAGCAAGAGTGATTTTTACATAAATAATGTTTATTTCAAATTTTGTATTCCTTTTTATACCCCTTTGCTTACTGCGATATAAAGCTAATATTCGCATAAAATGCCGCATTATTAAAAGAAATTCTTGATAAGCACATCTTGACAATTTTAGTACTCCCTACTGTATCTGACATTTATTTAATGATGATTATTGATTAATTCACCAGTATGATTTGATTGGAGTATTAGGACGAACATACGATGATCACACACGTTTTATTAATACATATCAATCGTATTCAAATAGACGTCATTTTGTTATGCCTTCTATTATTAATATGTGTTAGTGATCCTGCTCCGGGATTATGATATCACCGGCTTGATATTCTTCATCCACCTTTACTGTGTATACGGCCTTGTCATCATCAAGCGTCACATTAAACCATTGAGGGAAGCCTGGGACCTGAAAGTATAAAGTATACAATATGTTACGTAATCAGATGTGTGCTTTTCACGTGTTTTTCCCATTCAATATTTGCTTTTCAATTAAAAGACCTGAAAATGAATAACAATCATTTAACAATGCATTATTTGCAATCACCTGCGAAATAACTCTCCCTTTATACCACCTTGGCTCATCATTCTATGTTCAGTAAACCATTCATAGAACTTCTTTTGTTAACAACTCAACAGCATTTTATTTTGTAAGAAAAACACGTGTCCAGCATTTGGAAATAATATGTTAAAACGATTTCCTCTAAGTGGCTGTAGTGGCAAACCTAAAAGCTGGTTAGATTAAAAAAAAACTGAAATAAAAGTTTAAAAAGCTGAATGGCAACCATTTTTCTGATCGCCTCTTCATGCGAATGCCTTGCAGGCTGTGTGTACCCGTCGAATTGTTCCGGACTGTCCGGATTTTGCAAAAGAAGGATTATCAATAGGAATGTTACCTTCAAACTGTTCTTTCTCCGATTCATATATCGCCTGCTGTCAAACATCAGCCATGTGCACTAGTGTATGGAGGCCACAGAAAAAATTATTCATTTGACTAATCGCTTGTTTAGACTCTTCATTCACGCTATTATAATTTTTAACTACATCTGGCAATAAACTGGCCCTATATTCAGAATTTATTCAATCATTGAATTACATTTTGTTTCTGTGGACGCTCTGTCACTCATGGTATTTTTTATATTACAAAGATTTTTTTGCTGGACTTTCCATATTTTCGCCGTTACTTGCTAAGTCAATGTCATTTAAAATATTTTTAAATGTGTCGAATGTATCAGATGCTGATTTGGTCGGCATATCACGTAAACCTAGAAGCAAGTAGTTTCCGTCACTATCCCGAGTGGCAAATGCTCCCCATTTGGATCCATATTTTGAGGCCTCGTCTGTGTGCAATGTGGTATTTTCATTTTCTGCGCACTCAGACAATTGCCGTCGGACTATCACAGACCTTTCCACTGACCAATTGTTAATTGTGCTTACAGACGGCAGTTTATTGGGACTTTTGTTTCAAAGTTTTAAAACAGTTTTAATTACCTGACTCACATTTTCACAAGACACATGTAAATCTAAAGTCTGTAAACACATTCGTGATGCTCTGGCATATAACAGTTTTTATTTTCATCAAATAAGGCCATATCTTCAATGTTCTGCAAAGTAGCCTTTTTGAATATTCAGATCATCAATTATAAATTTAAGGTTCTTGATCTCCTTATTTCTTTGCAGTATTTTATTTTTTAGGTCACATATTTATAAATTAAGTTCCTGAATTTCTAATTCATGTCCTGTAACCATATCAATGTCAGCGTCAAATTTCTAAAAATGTTCCTGTCAACATGCTTCTCTGTTAGCAGTGCGTTTTGAGGCTTTTCGCTGCGATTAAGTTTTATTAATATATTTACCAAGACTTTCATTTAAACATTCTTTTTCAGCTAAAGTTAAATCTAATTCGTCTTCTTTCAATTTCATTTTATTTTTTCGTTTGATGCAGCTCAGATGGCAGAGTTTCAGATACAGACATATAAGCCTCAGCTTTAATACGCAAATCATCATTTGTAGCAAATGGATCAGTTCGATTACTTTGACTGACATTTTCATTATTTTCTCAATCTGAAACCTTTCATTCATAAAGCATTCCAAATTTACTTTTCCATTTTCACGCATTTTACTTTTATTTCAAATCTGAAATGTTTGATATGTACGTGTACCTATACCCATTACTGATTTATATGTCATATTCTGTCCATATTTTTCAATGATATATTTTGTTGTTTTGTCAATGCCACGGCACTTGATATACTCAACAACACTTTCATTTTTCAGAATGTGTTTATTCATTGTGATCGATCTAAAAATAAAGAAAAGACTGATACTTACATGATTAAAAATAAATAAAAGACTGATACTGACATAATTTTAAGAACTTGCACTAATTTCCAGCGTGATCCGAGGGCAGCTACAAAGATAAATAAATAATAAAACTGAATAACTCTAAATTGTGATAAATACCTAAGCAAGCTATGCAACCAAGAGTTTGAAATCATATGCATGTCTCATATCCTAAAAGTAAATGTATATTTATAAAAAAAAAAGCATCACCAAATCTGACCAACTTCACCAAAATAAAATTGTGGGATCTACTTTCTATATGATTTAACTTTTAATGATGAATTAATAAACATCTTGTCGTGCCTACACTACGTAGGTCGCGAAACTATGTGATAACTTGAAAAGAAATCTTTACCTCCTTATATTTAGTTGTAAAGTATTGAAAAATCGTATTTGCACTTTCATTTTCAAAACAGATACAGGTTTTTTACAATTGGGAATTTTGGGGTCAGAATTGGAAAAAATTATGAATATTTGGCATTGGGAACGGGTCCGACTATCGGACCCGTGAGAGCAGTAGAAAAAGGCCTAGTTGTTCATAATTATATAAACAATTCCTATTCCAAATAAAGTATTATTTTAATAAGTTGCATCAAAATAAATATACATTTTATGAAAATAAAACAATAAACAATTTGAATTAGTATATTTAATATGAATTAAATGGATTAGTTACTTTAGTTTTTGTCAAAGATACAGCAAACCAAAATGCTTCAGAAAATTAAAATAAAACAATATTAATAGTTAAACTTTGACATTCAATTTACAAGAACGTATTCAAAACTGAAATCTGAACTAACTAATAATACATTTCAAGGTTAACAAAACATAAATATAGCTCTCTCTGGACCATTTGAAAATTAAAATGTAATTACCAATTGCAGTCTACATATATTGAATTTACACAACTTCCAAGTACGTAGATATTTCCTTAAATGAATTACAGATATAGTCACTAATCAGGCATTAAACGAATCATACAGACTGTGAAATTAATTCTACAACATACATTAAAACCTACAATATACCCCCAAACTATGATATGCGTTGAAATCGTGTTTGTTTTGAAACCGAAAGCGAAAAATTGAAATTCTGACGACTTCCGGCATCAACTAGTAATTTCCTTAGACTTAGCTTACGAAATACATTTGCGTGGGAAATGCGTGTCCTCGATTTGAAATGACCTTGACCGAATCGTATAGGAATGTTTATTGTTATGGTTTACAATCGGGATTTTTCACGCATGCTGGTTGGCAAAAGCGCTCGTTACAGATACAGAAAACATGCAGACATACATGTGTTTACTCGATAAATCGATCGGAATTTCTGAAATACATATTTAAACACTACAAATAAAATTTATCAGAAAAAACAATCACATACCGACTTAAGTATATACTAAACTAAATTAATATATAAAATGGGCAGGTTAAACAAAAAGTTTCAATGCTTTGAACTAAGCCATAACTTCTCTGTTAAATTTACTTTAGATACAAATAAAAGAACTTTTATTTTTAAAAATGATAATGTTTTTACGAATCCTGATAAATTGTACCAAAACAGTAATGCTATGAATACACAGTGTATGCTAATGTGTGTTATTTTTTATGAAATAAAGTTGCAGGAGGTGCATTGTAACGTACAACGAATGTACTGATCAGCCATGTAATATCAACCTTAAAAGCAACCTGTAGCGTAATACTTGTTAAAAGACAATATTTAAATATGATTTATAATTTTTCTAGCACATTGGAATACACAATTTGATGAACTCATTACTTATAACTCGAAAAAAAGAACAAACAATTAAAGGCGTCTGTACTTAATTTGCAAATATCGGGTATGTACATTTAACTTCCTAAATATCTTAAATTTTAAATCTATTTAGCGCAACAAGGTTGTATAATTTTAAAACATAAATATGGTTATATATTATAATTATTTAATGATACTCATAATGTTATATATTTATGAAATCATTGGCGATCTAAGATGGTGGTATTTTTATATGTTTTAAAAATAAAATGTTTTATAGCAATTTTGCACCATGTTTAATTTTTATTGGGTTTTCAAAAGCAATAAAACATGTTATTCTTTAACGATTGAAAATCGTGCTTCTCAGAACATTTCTTAGCAATTTACAAAATTTAATGTAGATCGTTTTTACAATACATTATATAAGAGCAAGAATTCAGTATTTTCGGGCGTTTATATTATCCATGAAAATGACTGCTAAATACCATGGAAGTATAATACATTTTGTTAAATGACCAGACATATGTACGTCTGCCACCTGTGGTTTTAGGGCACTTAGATTCAAATTTGACACCATGTTGTTCGTTAGTAACCGTCTGGGAAGTATCTGGTCATTTAAACGCCGGATTAAATTATTAAACGATGGGTAGGGTGTGAAATATGCACAAGCTGGTGAAAACATACAAATACAAACTAAGTTAGATACCATTTTATTTTTATGACAGTGGATTAAAATATATAAGCAGGTAAGGTGTTTCTGACCTGTGTAGGTTCTGGTAAGTTTTCAATATATAATTCATGTATTACGTAAAGCCTGTTTGGCATGATCCATTATAATTGCTTTACATCTTTATTTGATTAAGTGCCCTGTATTCTGGAATAAGTTAACTTAAATGGATATTTTATTTTGAATTTTATTTTGTCACGAACAACAACTTTGTCTTGTACGAGTGTTGCATACATGGATATTGGGCACAATGAATTATTTCTTTTAAATGCATCATGAGTAAACAATAATTATAAAAAGAAACGATTCATACTGTAATGCAATATATCTTATTATAACATTATTATGTGCCAACATGTTTTAAAACATTTAATAATTGTGAAAAATTATCTTAAATCCACGTCGAACAAATCAATATAACGCTAAATATTGCTTATCAATACATCCGGATAGATAGCGTTTAATTTGTAATTTAGTACACTCGAGAATATCAGACTCAATAGCGCATATAAAAACAAATGGCTTAATTTAGCGCGCACCATATTAAATAGCGTTCATTATAGCAACATGTTTTATAGCGCACATCAGGACACCATGCTAACAAACGCATATTGGAATATGAAGCCATATAGTACACAATAGAACACCTAGCTATAATGCGCAACCTGAACCCAAATAATAGATTGCATACACGAAGAAACCAGTATACAGAGCGCACATCAGAACTCCAGGCTAATAACCGACATAAAAATACCAGTCTATATAGCGCACATCAGAACTCCAGGCTAATAACCGACATAAGAATACCAGGCTATATAGCGCACATCAGAACTCCAGGCTAATAACCGAAATAAGAATACCAGGCTATATAGCGCACATCAGAACTCCAGGCTAATAACCGACATACGAATACCAGGCTATATAGCGTATATTCGAAGTGCTGGCTATATGGACTATGTACAGAGCTCATTAATGGCGTGTCAGAAACAAACGCTATATAAGCCACATTCCAAAATTATTTCTTAACATCTTTACTTAATTTCATACAAAATAAACATAATTATTCGTAAGAATGAGCAGTATTTTGCACTTTACATTCTAAAGATGATTTAATAGTAAATTAAGAATTAATTACCTGCTTTTTCATCTATTCCCCACTGTTCACATTCGTCCTGCGTACTGAGCTGATGAGAAGGGGATGTAGCTGAGGACTTTGTTCCTATATCACATGAACGTTATCACTTGCACACAGCTGGCTGTAACGACCCACATTACAACATTGATATACCGGTGTACACATTGATACAGGCGATAACAATTCACATTCAGTATACTGCGCCACAATCATTTCAACCAAAGTTAAAAACTGTATCATTTGGTTGTGATTAGAGCGACGGGTTAAGCCTCTGACACGCATGCCCGTTTTTTCCTGCCGTTCTTGAGCCGACAGCGTCCAGAATCAATCATGTCAATCGTCGAAACAATATTCTGAAATCCGGGGCTCGAAATGCAATGTTTGATCCAAGATCGAATATGATTATGACAGCGTCACGACAGCGTCTCAAAAGAGTCCCAACAGACTCCTGATTTTCTCGAATGCGATCCGACAAAGTCGCAACAGTTTCGCGATAGCTCCCGACAGCCTCCCGGCAGTCACGACTTTTTGTAATTTTTAGTATCGTAGCGCTGTCCGGACGCTGTGAGGAGCCATACTCGGGAAGCATTATTGGTGGTCGGTCAAAGATCTGTCTGTAAATGTTGTGCTTTAGTGATCGATGATTAGTAAATTATCTACAAAACACAATGGGTTCGATTATATGTCCGTTTAATAGTTAACCTCCATGTTCACGTCAAACAGTTGATAATATGATAGTATTTAATGC
Source organism: Congeria kusceri (assembly GCA_027627225.1). Taxonomy (NCBI): domain Eukaryota; kingdom Metazoa; phylum Mollusca; class Bivalvia; order Myida; family Dreissenidae; genus Congeria; species Congeria kusceri. The sequence continues at coordinate 248,121 of JAPFQT010000194.1, forward strand.
TAAACTGAGTATATATCTGTCAAGGTCGCACTGAATGATATTACGTATACGAGTATATATCTGTTAAGGTCGCAGACAATGATATCACGTTTATGAGTATATATCTGTCAAGGTCGCAGACACTGATATTATGTGTATGAGTATATATCTGTCAAGGTCGCAGACACTGATATCAGGTATTTGAGTATATATCTGTCAAGGTGGTTGACACTGCTATCATGTGTATGAGTTTATATCTGTCAAGGTCGCAGACACTGATATCATGTGTATAAGTATATATCTGTCAAGGTCGCAGACACTGATATCACGTGTAAGTGTATATATCTGTCAAGGTCGCAGACACTGATATCATGTGTATGAGTATATATCTGTCAAGGTCGCAGACACTGATATCACGTGTATGAGTATATATCTTTCAAGGTGGCAGACACTGATATCATGTGTATGAGTATTTATCTGACAAGGTCGCAGACACTGATATCATGTGTATGAGTATATATCTATCAAGGTCGCAGACACTGATATCACGTGTATGAGCATATATATTTCAAGGTGGCAGACACTGATATCATGTGAATGAGTATTTATCTGTCAAGGTGGCTGACACTGATATCACGTGTATGAGTATATATATGTCAAGGTCGCAGACACTGATATCACGTGTATGAGTATATATATGTCAAGGTCGCAGACACTGATATCGCGTGTATGAGTATATATCTGTCAAGGTCGCAGACACTGATATCACGTTTATGACTATATATGGGACAAGGTCGCAGACACTGATATCATGTGTATGATTATATATCGTTCTCGGTCGCAGACACTGATATACGTGTATGCGTATATATATGTCAAGGTCGCAGACACTGATATCACGTGTTTGAGTATATATCTGTCAAAATTCGCAGACACTGATATCACGTGTATGAGTATATATCTGTCAAGGTCGCAGACACTGATATCATGTGTATGAGTATATATCTGTAAAGATCGCAGACACTGATATCACGTGTATGAGTATATATCTGTAAAGGTCGCAGACACTGATATCACGTGTATGTGTATATATCTGTAAAGGTCGCAGACACTGATATCACGTATATGAGTATATATCTGTCAAGTTCGCAGACACTGATATCACGTGTATGGGTATATATCTGTCAAGGTCGCAGCCACTGATATCACGTGCTGAAGCACTGCAATTATAAATTACGGATTCTCATTAGTAATATACAAAATATTCAGTTACAATAATATTGAAATATATAATGATTATGATGAAGGAATAAATATACGCACATATTAGTGGCCGTATATACAATGTGTCAGCTGAATTACATCTCAATAACTCGACAACTTAAACAAATTGTTCCATGGGCATAATAAGAAGAATAGTAATTGCAATTAGAACAATATGTACATTTCCATACAGGACATTTACCACAACAACAACATATCAATTGTGGATTGGCCTCTCACGACAACGCCTGACACTGGACCCTGAACTGTAGGCTTTCCCCTGTGCTGGGCTACTGCAATATTAATGCATATGTGCACATAAATATTAAAGACGGTGATAATTGTTACAACTGTTAATAATATAAATAGCATCCACAGGCTATTTTTGAAACTTGAGAAAAACTATAATTATTATATATCATTGGAAAGGTTTTGATGAGAAAAAAAAATGGTGTAATTTTATTTTATCGGACCACCCAATCAGGAGTTGTGGGCCTTTGAAATTTTGACATTTCATATTTTTTCTGCCGAAGTCACTACTATCATTTACTTAGATTTTATATTTAAAGCAGTGCCAAATATTGATATTTTAAATAGTAAGATCAATTATATACAAAAGCAAGAGTGATTTTTATATAAATAATGTTAATTTCAAATTTTTTACTCATTATATATAGATAATTATAGCCGTTTGCTTACTGCGATATTAAGCTATTATTCACATAAAATGCCGCATTGTTTAAAAAAAATTCTTTATTAGCACATTTTGACAATTTTAGTACTCCCTACTGTATCTGACATTTATTTTATGATGATTATTGATTAATTCACCAGTATTATTTGATTGGTGTATTAGGACGAACATACGATGATCACACATGTTTTATTAATACATATCAATCGTATTCAAATAGACGTCATTTTGTTATGCCTTCTATTTCTAAAATGTGTTAGTGATCCGGCTCCCGGATTATGATATCACCGGCTTGATATTCTTCACCCAGCTTTGCTGTGTATACGGCCTCGTCATCATCAAGCGTCACATTAAACCATTGAGGGAAGCCTGGGACCTGAAAGTATCAAGTATACAATATGTTACGTAATCAGATGTTTGCTTTTCACGTGTTTTTCCCATTCAATATTTGCTTTTCAATTAAAGCACCTGAAAATGAATAACAATGATTTAACAATGTATTATTTGCAATCACCTGGGAAATAACTCTCCCTTTATACCATCTTGGCTCATCATTCTCCAACCATTTATGTTCTATGACTCTGCCAACCAACATATGATATTGTTCTGGTGATGGGATTAGAAAACTATGTTCAATTAACGAAAGAACATTTTCCTTCAACTCATTTAGTTTCAAATTTGTTCGCTAGTTAGATTACAAAAAAAACTGAAATAAGTCAAAAAAGCTGAATGGCAACCATTTTTCTGATCGCCTCTTCATGCGAATGCCTTGCAGGCTGTGTGTACCAGTCGAATTGTTCCGGACTGTCCGGATTTTGTAAGAGAAGGATTATCAATAGGAATGCTACCTTCTAAATGTTCTTTCACCGATTCATATATCGCCTTCGGTGAAACATCAGCCATGTGCACTAGTGTATGGAGGCCACAGAAAAAATTATTCATTTGACTAATCGCTTGTGTAGACTCTTCATTCATGCTTTTATAATTTTTAACTACATCTGGCAATAAAGTGGCCCTATATTAAGAATTTCTTCAAGCATTGAATTAAATTTTGTTTCTGCGGACGCTCTGTCACTCATGGTATTTTTTATATTACAAAGATTTGTTTTGCTGTACTTTCCATATTTTCGCCGTTATTTGCTAAGTCAATGTCATTTAAAATATCTTTAAATGAGTCGAGTGCATCAGATACTGATTTGGTCGCCATATCACGTAAACCTAGAAGCAAGTAGTTTCCCTCACTTGCTGCGTACTCAGACAATTGCCGTCGGACTATCACAGACCTTTTCACTGACCAATTGATAATTGTGCTTACAGACGGCAGTTTATTGGGACTTTTGTTTCAAAGTTTTAAAACAGCTTTAATTACCTAACTCACATTTTCGCAAGATACATGTAAATCTAAAAGTCTGTAAACACATTCATGATGCTCTGGCATATAACAGTTTTTATTTTCATCAAATAAGGCCATATCTTTAATGTTCCGCAAAGTAGCATTTTGAATATTGAGATCATGAATTATAGCTTTAACGGCCTTGATCTCTTCATTTTTTTGCAGTATTTCATTTGTTAGGTCACATATTTTTTAATTAAGTTCCTGAATTTCTAATTCATGTTCTGTAACCATATCAATGTCAGCGTCAAATTTCTAAAAATTTTCTCGTCAACATGCTTCTCTGTGAGTAGTGCGTTTTGAGGATTTTCGCTGTGATTCAGTTTTATTCATATATTTACCAAGACTTTCATTTAAACTATCTTTTTCAGCCAAAGTTAAATCTCATTCATCTTCTTTCAATTTCATTTGATTTTTTCGTTTGATGCAGCTGAGATGGCAGAGTTTCAGACACAGACATATAAGCCTCAGCTTTAATACGCAAATCATCATTTGTAGCAAATGGATCAGATCGATTACTTTGACTGACATTTTCATTGTTTTTCTCAATCTGAAATCTTTCATTCATAAAGCGATCCAAATTTGCTTTTCCCTTTACACGCATTTTACTTTTATTTAAATTCTGAAATGTTTGATATGTGCGTGTAACAATACCCAGTACTGATGTATATGTCATATTCTGTCCATATTTTTGCCAATGATATATTTTGTTGTTTTTTCAATGCCACGGCACCTGATTATACTCAACAACACTTTCATTTTTCAGAATTTGTTAATTCATTGTGATCGATCTAAAAATAAATAAAAGACTGATACTTACATGCTTTTAAGAACTTGCACTATTTTCCAGCATGATCCGAGGGCAGCTACAAAAATAAATAAATAATAAAACTGAATAACTCTAAACTGTGATAAATACCTAAGCAAGCAATGCAACCAAGAGTTTGAAATCATATGCATGTCTCATATCCTAAAAGTCAATGTATATTTATAAAAAAAAGCATCACCAAATCTGACCAACTTCACCAAAATAAAATTGTGGGATCTACTGTCTACATGATTTAACTTTAAATGATGTGTTAATAAACATCTCGTTGTGCCTACACTACGTAGGTCGCGAAAATATGCGATAACTTGAAAAATATCTTTACCTCCTTATATTTAGTTGTAAAGTATTGAAAAATCGTATTTGCACCTTCATTTTCAAACAAAATACAGGTTTTTTACAATTGGGAATTTTGGGGTCAGAATTGGGAAAAATTATGCATATTTGGCATTGGAAACGTGTCCGACTATCGGACCCGTGAGAGCAGTAGAAAAAGGCCTGGTTATTCATAATTATATTAACAATTCATATTCCAAATAAAGTATTATTTTAATAATTTGCATCAAAGTAAGTATACATTTTATGAAAATAAAACAATAAACATTTTGAATTTGTATATTTAATTTGAATTAAATGGATTAGTTACTTGAGTTTTTGTCATTGATATAAAACCAAAATGCTTCAGAAAATTAAAATAAAACAATATTAATAGTTAAACTTTGACATTCAATTTACAAGAACGTATTCAAACTAAAATTTGAACTAACTAATAATACTTTTCAAGGTTAACAATACATAAATGTAGCTCTCTCTGGACCATTTGAAAATTAAAATATAATTACTAATTACAGTCTACATATATTGAATTTACACAACTTGCAAGTATGTAGATATTTCCTTAAATGAATTACAGATATAGTCACTAATCAGGCATTAAACGGATCATACATACTGTGAGATTAATTCTACAACATACATTAAACGTACAATATACGCCCAAACTATGTTATTCGTTGAAATCGTGTTTGTTTACATGAAACCGAAAGCTAAAAATTGAAATTCTGACGACTTCCGGTATAACCTGGAAATTTCCTTAGACTTAGCTTACGAAACACATTTGCGCGGGAAATGCGCGTCCTCAATTTGAAATGACCTTGACCGAATCTTATAGGAATGTTGATTATTATTGTTTACAATCGGGATTTTTCGCGCATGCTGGTTGGCAAAAGCGCTGGTTACAGATACAGAAAACATACATGTGTTTACTCGATAAATTGATCGGAATTTCTGAAATACATATTAAAACACTACAAATAAAATTTATAAAAGAAACAATCACATACCGACTTAAGTATATAATAAACTAAATTAATATATCAAATGGGCAGGTTAAACAAAAAGTTTCAGTGCTTTGAACTAAGCCATAACTTCTCAGTTAAATTTACTTTAGACACGAATAAAAGAACTTTTATTTTTTAAAATGATAATGTTTTTTACGAATCCTGATAATTTGTACCAAAACAGTAATGCTATGAATGCACAGTGTATGCTAATGTGTGTTATTTTTTATGAAATAAAGTTGCAGGAGGTGCATTGTAACGTACAACGAATGTACTGATCAGCAATGTAATATCAACCTTAAAAGCAACCTGTAGCGTAATACTTGTTAAAAGACAATATTTAAATATGATTTAAATCTTTTCAAGCACATTGGAATACACAATTTGATGAACTCATTACTTATAACTCGAAAAAAAGAACAAACAATTAAAGGCGTCTGTACTTAATTTGCAAATATCGTGTATGTACATTTACGTTGTGTAACTTACTAAATGTCTTAAATTTTAAATCATTGTATATTTAGCGCAACAAGGTTGTATAATTTTAAAACATACCTACGGTTATATATTATAATTATTTAATGATGCTCATAATGTTATACATTTATGAAATCATTGGCGATCTAAGATGGTGGTGTTTTTATATGTTTTACAAATAATATGTTTTATAGCAAATTTGCACCATGTTTAAATTTTATCGGGTTTTCAATAGCAATAAAACATGTTATTCTTAAACGATTAAAAATCTTGCTTCTCAGAACATTTCTTAGCAATTTACCAAATTTAATGAGCATCGTTTTTACAATACATTATAAAAGAGCAAGAATTCAGTATTTTCGGGCGTTTATATTATCCATGAAAATGACTGCTAAATACTATGGAAGTATAAAACATTTGGTTAAATGACCAGACATGTGTACGTCTGCCGCCTGTGGTTTTAGGGCACTTAGAATAAAACTTGACACCATGTTGTTAGTTAGTAACTGTCTGGGCAGTATCTGGTCACAAAGAGATAATGGGTTTGTGCTCGAACAAAGGGGCAGTTAAACGCCCGATTAAATACGTAATACGTAAAGCCTATTTGGCATGATCCATTATAGTTGCTTTACATCTTTATTTGCTTTAGTGCCCTGTATTCTGGAATAAGTTAACATAAATGGATATTTTTATTTTTGAATTTTATTTTGTCACGAACAACAACTTTGTCTTGTATGAGTGTTGCATACATGGATATTGGGCACAATGAATTTATTTCTTTTAATTGCATCATTAGTAAACAATAATTATAAAAAGAAACGATTCATACTGTAATGCAATATATCTTATCATAGCATTATTATGTGCCAACATGTTTTAAAACATTTAATTATTGTGAAAATTAACTAATGTTTTTTCAACACTCTCTATATATGCCAATGTTATGCCCACAACCTTTTGCCAACCAGTGGGCGGAGTCAAAACATAACAGGGATGCGTGACGTCACTCGTCAACGTTCCTATAGAAAAATCATCAATTTCTTAAAAAAATCTAGTAAATATTGACGAGGGAGGTGGGGTTCGTCAAAAAATACCTATTTTTCCACCACCAGAGAACAATTTCATGCAATTAGTACTGGAAAAAAGTGGTTAAACACAGAAAATTTCCATGCAGCAGGTGAGCAAATATGAAGACATTACAAATATGTCACCGGAAATCACGATTAAACACGATATCGCGAGAGTCATGGTTATTGGCAACCCATGTATATTGACAAAATGCCTTCCAAAAAGCCGGAAGCTTATTGCATAATACGATTTCTGAAACATATTTTAGCTTCATTACCAAAATATACATGAAATTATGAATGAAAACATTCTTTTATTAACAACAGAATATAGAGAAAGTAATATTTACTCACCTTGTTGTGTTGAAACAGGCGTTTATTCCAATGTAATATTTACAATACGGTAGAAGACAAAAACAAAATGGCGTCTTTGATTGTGGTTGCTAATATATAATTATGTTGCCATTTCAAAATACCAGAGTCTGAGAAAACTACATATTTTCTCCAATTAATACAATATTCGACAAAGGCAGCGTTCAATGGCGAACTAGACTAAAATCCCAATAATACATTTACATAATTTAAATACAACATACCGTCATAAAACTGATATAAATTACTAAATAGACTGTCACTAAAATGTCTGAAATCGTGATGAATGCTCTGCTCAATTATCGATAGGTTACACTCAACTATAAAAAGTTGAACCGGTTACATGTCGATGAATGACAACCGCTCACAAACACGCACAACACACACAGGTTACTGTCTGGTCTTGTGTAATATATCAGGTGAGGCTTAGAATAATATAACAGCGAGGCTTCATATAATACACAAGACCAAGCTGTAACCTGCTTTTCTAATTAGCATACCACGGATTTCTAAAACAAAATACAACAAACGAGCTAAAGAAATATATTTAAAATATAAGAACAGCGCTGATTTTGATGAGCCGGCATTTACACGTTGACTTGCCATGTAATTATGGATTTCTAAACGTTGATTGGATAATACCTAATTAACATTTCGTAATGATCAATGAATCACATTTAATTATGTGGTCCCCGTTGTTTATCCTTTTATTGAATTGAGTATTCCAAAAATCTGCAAAATATGCGAAAAAGTGTACAATTTTGTTATTATCTGTCAAGACTCTTCTCATCTCTGAAGAGTTAAGTCGCCTCCAATAATGTACGCAGTAACTAAATCAATACCGATATCGTCGTTTAACCTGATCGTTTTAAACGGTGTCGCAATTAGTCCATGATATGATCGGCAGTGGCGTAGCTTGGGTATAAAGATGTATATGATGAGGAAGCACATTTGAATTTTAATAACAGTATTTTCTTTTTATCTATGCATGGTCTCAAACAACGAATTTAGGTTGAAACCAGAGATTAGAAAGTAAAATTACATAACCCTGCTTTTTGTTCATTACATGTGTTAAATATCGATGCAATCATTACGCAGTGAAGTTTAAAGATAACCGACAAAGATTCCCCCTCACCCCCTACCCTTCAATTGCGTCATTTTTTTTATATTGTTCATCTTTGTAAAAAATATATAGGCGCGTGACTATAGTGCCGTAAGAAAGCTGCCCTACTGTATTCCGATAACTGGATAAAATTGACCCATTCTTCAGCATATTGATCTTACATTTCCAACTTATAAAGTATTGATGATCGACCTTTGCTTCAGTAATTATACAGCTCTTTATAATAGGTCAATATAACTTGTGGAAACCAACTTTTCACATTTATGAGTTAAATACGCTAATGTAGTGAAATCGGAAAGCACAAACGAGGTTCCGATAATAGTTCTTGCTACGATTTCGTCGGTGGGAGATGTTGCTTCCGAGATCTTGAATATCACTGTAGCGATTGTAAGAAGAGATTGTGTTCATCATGCATAATTGATGTTCACAATATGGTTGATTTGTTGAGATACGAAATTGCATGCATTGACGCTTCAAACCGAAAAAGCGGAGAAACTATTTATGACAAATATGACATGGCTTGCTAGTTGTTCTACCTGGACCACACTCGTAACTGCTGTGCAAAATGTGTAGTGGAAGATCATCGACACTGCGATCCAAAGCGTATGCTCCCTTTGGACGAATGATATACACTGTGCTTAGAAGAACTAAAGACCGATGCCACCACGTTGCGTGAACAATATGACAAACGACTGGAAGTAGTAAACGAACCGTCCAAAACTATTCCTGTTCAGATTGACTCAATGAAAGACAGTGTCCTAAAACCGTTTGATGAACTGCAAGTTCGTGAGACAGCTAATCTTACAGGAGTAGAAAAGTAGTTGACAGAGGAAACTCATCCCCAAAAGGAAATTTTGTACTGACATTAAAAGCGATATCGATATAGCATCACAGATTTTGAGAGGAAAAGGGGAAATAACGCCAGCAAACAAAATGTTAGTGATACTGGCCAACAAATTACAGTCATACAAGAATAAAATAGGTGAGCACACAAGTTTGAATTTTGAGGATGAAATTTCAATTAAATTCGATGATTCTGTTGATAAATTGCTTTACTCTAGAAACATTGGAGAGTTACATACTGACAAAAGGTATCCGCACAAGAAAATAAAGTGGCAAAAAAAACTGAAAAACTTGTTTTGAGACAAAATAATTATGACGACGGAAAACCGCGCTTTTGCAATTGGAATTCGTCAATGTCATGCAAATAGCTGCAATCGATTCCATGAATCGAAAGATTGTAATCTTCTCAACAAATATGACAATACAAGGCACATTCAAGTTCTGCAATATGATACCTTTCAGTATGGCTGTTATGTCTAAAAATACGATTGCTGTAACAAGTGAAAGGGACAAAATTGAAATACTGAGTTTTAGAACAGATAATACAATTACGTCTAAACGATCGATGAATGTTGTGTCGCAATATACCTCCGCGACGAACATAAATGAGGAAGTTATGTGTTGTACCGCGAAGATAAGAGATTGATCCGAATGCTTTCACTGAGTGGGGAAGAAAAGGACTTCATTCCAAGACTTCCTGAACGGGTTTATAAGCCAGGCGAAAACGACATTGCGTTTTTACAAAGCAAACAAATATTAGTGATAACGGAAAATTACAATAACGTGGTCGTCTTATGTTACATCAAAGGCAAACATCCTCCCGTCAAGATTTCATATGAAGAGCTGAATTTGCCTCGACTGTATTAATGTTTGCAGTGAGAAGACTGGATCCATCGTGCAGATAAGAGCCGACGGGACTGTGGTAGGCACAAATAAAATCGGAATGTCTTCTCCGTCAATTCTTATCGTGTCGCCAAGCTCGAGATTGCTGGTGGTTGCAAATGACACAAAGACGAGAGGTGCACACATATAGCACTAAGTAAACTAAAACGTAATGCAATTTATGCAAGTGTTCGTTCAGGAATGCATTTTGCATTTTTCAAAATATTTGATGTGATATCCACACATGATACTCTGTTTATTATATTGCTAAATATTCAACGCTTTAATTTTTTGCTTAAGTTCTTAGTAGTAGTTGTGTTTATATGTATGAAAATGTCATTATCATCCAAGAAGAAGCATAGTATACTTCAGTGGACCACATAATTAATATCGTTATATCCGAAAATAACTACATCCTTAAATAGACTCCAATAACATGCAAACACACGTATATAGTAACACCAGTCAGTTTACGAAATTTATATTTTCATACACAAGTGGCATAGCAGATCTATTGACTCAGGAAGTGACCACGAGAAAGGAAACCGTCGATAGATAAGAAATATCAAAGACGATATAGTCATCACAGGAACGCTGATAGAAATGAAATAAAATACGCAGTTGTATTACGTTGTTAATTATATGGTTATTTGAAACTTCTTTGATATTTTTTATAAAGGACTTTTCGAAGAAATCTGCTGTTTACAAGTTCATGTGTTAAGTAAGTTCAGTATCTCTTATATGATCTACATGTATAAAATTATTTTTAACAAAATTTCGGTTATTAGACAGGGGAATGTCGTTTTTGGGTGGGCGGGGTGGTGGCGTCAACTTTTTGTTTGCGCTTTATAACTCGAGAACGAATAAAGTTATTGTTATGATACTTCATATATAGATACAATATAGCGAGACCTCGCTTGGTATTGCATATAGGTTGGTGGGGTGAATGTCGCTGTTACCAAAAATAAAAAAGGTTTCCGCTCAATAAATTGATAACACATTGAATAATTGTAATGAAACTTCATACATAGATATATGTATTATATTGAGACATCGCTTGAGATTGCATATGGGGTGTATGGGGTCAACGTCAAGGTCACCATTACTAAAAATAGAAAAATGGGTTTCGCTGAATAACTTGAGAACACATTGAGATATTGTAATGAAACTTCAAATTTAGATACCTTATAACTAGACCTCGCTTGCGATTGCATTTGGAATGGGTAGGGTCAAGGTCAATGTCACCATTACTATATAAACGGTTTCCACTCAGTACATTTTGAATGAATGTAGATATTTTATTGAAACTTCATGTAGATACCTTATATTGAGACCCTGCTGGGAATTGCATATGGGGTGATGGGGTCAAGGTCAAGGTCACAATTGCTAAACATAAAACAAACGGTCTACGATTTTCATCTCAAGAACGAATTGAGATATAGTAATGTTACTTGAAATGTATATACCTTATATTGAAATCTCACTTGGGATTGCATATGGGATAGGTAGGTGTCAAGGTTACTGTTATTTATAGAAAAAGGTGTCGGCCCAATAACGCAATAATTATTTGAGCTATTGTAATACAACTTCACATAGAGATACATTATAGCAAGAACTTGCATGGGGTTGCATATTGTTGTGGTGGGGTCAAGATCAAGAGACGCCGCTTGGTATTAAGTAGGGGATGGATGAGGTCAATGTCACCATTACTTGCATTCTGCTTAATAACTCAATAGTGGATGGAGCTATTGTTATTGCGGTTGAACATTTTTACTTACATAAACAAACTTCTGTTCAGGGTCAATTCTCTGCAATGTCCTAATTAACAACTAAAAAACCAATTTCTTAACTTAAGTTGTACTTAAGTGTGAATCCTAGCCATAGTTTTATGACCTTCACCTTGCATCCAGGACTTTGTTTATTATTGTGCTGACTTTTATGCATTTTGTTCGAAAATTTTATTTTTCGTGGACTTTTCACGTTTCATTTTGTTTTTGCGTTTGCGATTGTAAATACTTCATATTAATGTTATTGCTCAGATTTGTTCTATGTACTGTTGTGTTTTATAAAATTAGATGACAATTAATTTAAATGTTTTGTAGTTCTTTTGGCTAGTGCTACTAATTAGTAAAATATAATAGCTTTCTATGAATTCATTTGTTAAAGTAAATGTATTTGTATATGCCTATATATTTTAAGTGTAGTTCAAATATTGTGTACCGCTTTAAAGCTTATTTTTAATATTGTTTATCAAGTATTTGATTGAAAATGCAATGTTGTACAAAATCGGATAAGTTCTGTTCAAAGGTGAAAGTGACAGAAAATCTTAACGATACACTGTTTTAATGGCAATGTTTAATGGACTCACTATAACATATTAAAACCTAAGCATCAATGATCCAATGCTTTTCAAATATTGTCAATTGTCATTTGGAACGATGCGTGATTGAGACACTAGATACGCGATTAGAATCCTCATGCTTTAATCTGATTCTACATTTATATTAATATTCACAAACATAAATACCACTAAAGTTGTGTACAGGTATTAATGAATCGATATTTTAATATTAGAACAAGTTATTGAATAGCAGAAGATCGATCGATGTTCGTGTATGAAAAATAGGTAAGGTTATGTATGGAGAGGTATTTAGGCAAAACTTACATTGGTGTTTCAACATGCTTGCTGATATGGTCATTGTGTTATCTGGCGCAGATTTTGTGTTTGATGACACTTTCATTTTGCTTGATGACGCTGTCATATTTCCAGCTGACAATGCCATCATGCATATTGATATATACTGATTGATGGCTGTTACATGATGTGTGAACTATTTATATCAATGTGAATAAAACGCGATTGAACCATTTAACACAGAAGACGAATTTACTTTGCAAGCAAACATAAAGCAATAAGCAATATAGAACCACCTAAATACGACGTATATGAAACGAAACGATAGATAACGGTACTTTACGAAAAATATGTTTAACATAGGTTTGTATATGTCATTTATACCTTTCTCACTGAAACTTAAATTCGTCAAAACAATTTGGCTTTATTTATAAAACACATTGATTTAACATTTGACCACGATTAGATAATGGTTAAGTAAGTTGTCCACTGTCTTTTGATTCTTTATATATAATTATAATTTAAATAAGTATAATAATAAGTGAGCAATTGTAAAGGGATACGTTCGATCAGGCCAAAACAAATGATTGTTGGTTTCCGCTTACGTCTCCAAAAAGTATATGGGGAGGTAAAAGGTAATATATATTTTTTAACGTGTTTTTCTTAGCGGCATATTCTCCACACAGTTTAGGTATATATGACTGCATGTAAAATATTTTAATTGCCTTCAATCAAAGAAATTTTACCGTACGGTATGTAATTTACCAAGAGCGTCTTTTTCACGCAGACTTCGAAAAGTCTGCTAGTTACCGAAAAGCTGCATATTAGCGGAAACTGTTCTTTTTACAACATTGTGTTATGATCGATAGGCAAAAACATACACTTTTACAGTTCGGATCAGCGGAAACCAACAACATTATTATATATATATACGCCTCACACAACGTTTGATCTCAACCATCTCAACGTTTAGGTTTAAGAAATATGTTATTGTTTATTGGACTTTTCGCGCCATTTCTCCAGACGTATTCGTTAACCCAATAATCCACTTGAGCGTAACAACCAATCGATAGCTAATGACAAAATATACATGTGTGTTAAATTTCATTTGAAACAATTGAATATGTTTAGAGATATTATAAAATGAAGAGTGGCGGTTTAGTAATTTGTCCAAGCATATTTTATTTTAGTCTAAATTCACCAGAAAGTAAAATTGTGAAATATTTATTTCAGTCCTGGCCGGTTCGCCAGAACGTTTCCCAAAGATGATCCTGAAGGAGCAAGCTGTGGAAAACTAATATGCCTGGAAAGTATTGCCATTATACACGTTGTACATGATATAATTGTGATATAATTGTGATATAAGTGTGATATAATTGTGATACAAATTTTGCTAGTATTGTGTTTGGAACCTCTTTGATGGTTGATCAAACTTGAACCATTATGTTGTTTGTTTGGGAATCTGAGCTTGTAAATTTGTTGCAATGGCCTGTCTTCACCTGCATGTATATGTATAATGTGGGCTTTTTCTTGGAAACTTAATATAACTCAGAGACACAGGAGAACCGTAGAATCTTTTCAAATCGGTGGTGTGTTAGACATTAAATACGTACTTTTGTTACTTGTACATATTTAACAATTCTTCACAGCATTAGTATTACTATAACTGACTAAAATATTATAAAATAATATATCATGCCCTTGATCTAAAACATAGTGTAATCATTGTTAATTATTATTGTTTTGTTTACATACTAAGATATAACAAATATCCAGATATGGTTATAGTTCTGTCCTGCATGTAATTCGGAAAATATTTCAGAACCTGTTCATGCAGTGTATGTATTCATATTGGAATCATAGCCTGAAGTTCTTTTTTTCTCATAAATCCGGCTTCCAATTGCAGAAACGATTTGCCAGATATTATTAACAATGCGTAGGCCGAATACGGAATGACCAGATGCTAACGTTACTGGGCATACAGAAAAGAAATTCTGAAAACACAATGAATTATTGTGACTGTGTCGTTTGGTATACTTGAATGAAATGGTCCATTTATTGCCCAAAGGGCCAATCAGCATATGTGAACAGAAGGCTGATCAGTGGACGAAATATGGTTTTCCTAATGATTATTCTTGTATTGCAGTGTTTTTTTTTAAATAAAAGAAAATAATAGTTTATACATAAAGTCATAAGACTTTGACTTTGTCTTAACTACTAGGACATCAATATATGCGATAATTAATCAATACAGCCACTGAAGTTCATATTCAGTTTGTTCAAAACGACAGCTTAATTCATCCTTGGCCATATTTAAAACTCTCCCTATGAAACAAAATCTGTCCTTTAAATATGAACTTGAGGGGTTTCCTGATGGTGCATGTCTTCATAGGTACATGTAGTAATAATCGTTTTAGTTTAATATTAAAAAACTATTTTAATTATACTAATTATAACTATTAAACATATACAAAGTAGCTTTGTAATCCGGCCTTTTTATATCTCGTATTACGGCTTCTAACAGAGATGCACGTCGATGATCTGGGATTTGTACGTAATGATGCTAGGTCTTAAAATCTTGTCTACAATAAGGGATTTAGCTGATAATTGTATTAACTTCATTTCATCGTGCCTCAGAAAAATACAATTCTGTTTCTCTGGTAAACATTAAACCATTGAGCAATTAAATTGTAATTCGATTGAATTAATATTCTCATTTATTACTATTTAATTTGAATTTCAATGCTATGAGGTTAAAGTTAATTTACAAGAGCGTGTTTTGTGATTAATTATGGGCTAAATGTGAGGTTCGGCATGCTTTAAACCGATTTGAACCCATAATGCTCTGCATTGACCGTTCCAAGAAGGTGACCCTCGTTTTAATCAATTTTATGTTTTGTGTTGTATTGTGTGTATTGTCCCGTATTGTATAGGCAATTGGTCACTTGTCTCAAATAAAGGAACAGCGAATGGTGATAAAGGTTTCTCTACTGATGATGTCTCTGGAGTTTCATTATTCCTATATTCGATAGGCAACCAAATTGATAACTGCAAAAGTCAGTACATTACATCACACATACACTTTATTTACATTTGTTATAACGAAATTTATTAAGCACGTGAATTATATTTATGCTTTACAATGAACATGTACTAAATTATTTTCCAACATGAAAAGATAAACACTAGTTATTAATTTAAAGGGACACTACACATCATAAAACACGATAACATTAATGTTATGTAATGGAATAAATGTAAAATAATTACCACCAGAGTTATAATAATGTCACAATAATATATACGGTACATTGATATGTAGAGATACTTTTATATAGTGACCAAAACTCAAATTTACTGTATAAAAAACGTTAAAAACCCGACTCGATTATTCGAAACATTATACGTATCAAGGTTGAATATAGTTGTACAAAGTGTTCGAAGTATACTTTAGTATATATGTGTTTACAATGTTTATAAGTATAATTTGTAAAATCTAGACTTTGTATACTAAGACAACTGCACGATATTTATCTGTACTGGTTAATTATTCTGCATGCACGACCGTTCGCAATTTAATACTTTTAAATGTTAGTATTCATTCAAATTCCAAAGAAAATTCCAAACAATGCAAAGTTACTTTGATTTTATGTGACTGTTCAATCCCATAAGTTCGGCAATTTTCTCCGACAAGTCATTATTCCAATTACGGAAAACGAACCACCGCCACCTGCTGTCGTGATTCGCTTTGCAATTTTGTATCTCGCATTCCGCTTACTGCTTAGGGCCTGTGGCCTGTTGATACTGCCAACTTGCATGTGGTTGGGTATTGCGTTCTCGGTGTTACGGAACAAACAAAAAACCTATTGGTGAGAAGAGAAGCATGTTAGAATTTATAAGGAAGAAAGATAGCACTATAATTATAATTATATTACATGTAATTATGATGGGTCATAATAAACACACCAACAAGCATGTTGGAACAGTCATCAAGCATGGTGGAACAATCAGCAAGCATGTTGGAACAGTCAACATGAATGTTGGAACAGTCAGCAAGCAGGCTGAAACACCCATCAGGCATGATGTAATGGTTGCATAAATACTCCTCCCTACTTATACATTCGAAAAAATGGAAATGCCGTCGATATGCTCCTTTTAAACGGGTTGTAGTAACAACTCAGATCATTAAATGTCAGTACATAAACATATTCTTTTAACGTCTTTAGTTTATAAAATTCCTACAGTCTTTATTTTGGTACATAATTTAGCGAACCTGCGAACGAGTGTTCTTTTATCATTCCTACTGGTAATGTCGTTGATCGATTTCTTAAACAAAACACCTTTATCATGAGAAAATAATAAAAAATATGTAAATCGTGCTGACTGTTTACCAAAAATTTACTCCATCGGACCATTTCGCCGGTCACCACCGAACGTCTTCTTAAAACCTCTTAATGAGGTGGTCCTGTGAGTCTCCTAACCGTGGCCTTCCTGAATGTGCTGTTGATATGTTTCGAATTTAGCAATACAAGTCTTAAATTGTTCAGAATTCTTACTAATATTGTATTCAAATGATTTTAGTTCATTTTTGAGAATCATTATGATAATACTCTGTTTTTTTTTTCTTTCACGTATTGTAATATTTTGCTGAAAGTAAATTTACCACCACATATCATAGATAGAGTGTACATTTACCCCCTTACATTCTGGAAAGAGTGTACATTTACTACACAATTTTCAGGAGTTAGCTTACATTTACCGACAATATTAAAGATTATCTGGAGTACTGCCTATGTATATCGTATACCTAGACAGGCAGTCACTGGAGCCTGGAACCTCAGTTGCTCGAAGTGGTTGGAGACCGCTCGTCCTAACATTATTGAATATTCGAATTAAGCATTTCGAAACATTTTTGATGTACTTTAGTTGCATACATTCAACATAACATTGTAATTTATAATGATCCTGGAATAAAATAATCCCACATTCTTCAGATGTATAAATATACATTCAAAAGGCTATTCATGATACAACCATTTTATTGCAACACCAGTAAGCTTATTTGCTGACATTTCGTTTCTTCGTTAAAGTGTTATTTTCTGCCATTTCGCACCTTTACAATATGTATCCCAACACATAAGACCAAAAACGGTTTGTGGACAGGTTGTATCAGTTACTGAATATTTATGCCCTTTCTAACGCAAAATCCTGTATCCGCGCTGGAAGTTTACATTGTTGGTAAAGGAAATTAATGTAATTTGTGCAAGTGTGTTAATAAGAAAACTAGAAATGCTAATTATGGTGTTACATAAACCTATAGTCATATCAAGTGCACCAGTAAATAACATAATGTTAGTATTATCTAAGAACTATATAAGTAGTAATGTACATGCGATACAGAACTGTTGTGCTGTATTATATATTTTAATGAGTATATTTCATTTCTTAGCTCGACATTTCAAAGAATGTGCGCTTTTCAACTAGCCCCGGAGTCGGCATCCACGCCTGAACTTGGTTAACGTTTTGGTATAGCAGGCCTAGTATTGTCAAATGAAACCTTCACATGTGTTTGGCGATTCACATATTTGAAGTAAATGCCTCCTTTGTATGTTGAAGTGTGTTTATAACGAGAAACTGGTTAAGGTCTTTTTAACCATCCAGAGTATATATTTTAACGCTATCACCAACGAGTAAATATGATATCTGATTGGTGCAAAGCAGATTTGTAGTGAGCAGGTGAACCTTAAAGCAACTTTCTCAGCTGACATAAACGCATTATAATAAAAATGTATATTATTTTCTGAGAAAGAATAAGTCCTGATAATGCACATAACTAAAAGCTGTTTTGTTTTTTTGAAAATTAATATGCATGAAAAATGATTGATGCACACTAAAAATGTTTGATGCACACTAAAAATGTTTGATGCACACTAAAAATGATTGATGCACACTAAAAATGATTGATGCACACTAAAAATGATTGATGCACACTAAAAATGATTGATGCACACTAAAAATGATTGATGCACACTAAAAATGATTGATGTACACTAAAAATGATTGATGTACACTAAAAATGAATGATGTACACTAAAAATGATTGATGCACACTAAAAATGATTGATGTACACTAAAAATGATTGATGCACACTAAAAATGATTGATGTACACTAAAAATGATTGATGTACACTAAAAATGAATGATGTACACTAAAAATGATTGATGCACACTAAAAATTATTATTGATACTACATAAGATATTCACTTGAAACTTGGAATCTACGAGTACGTTTTACTCCAACATCAGGTGCAACAAATTTCAAAGAGTAATGTCCCTTTTTTAATTAGATTGTCTGGTTAAAGTTTCGTTTGAAAAGCCTTTTAACTTCAAAGCTACAAAAAATAATCACTTGAAACTTTGCATATAAAATTGTAATAAACTTCAGCATCGGGTAAAAATATACCCATGACTGAGTTTTGTATTTTGACAGATTTATCCCGATATTTAACTTAAAATTTAATTAGAACATTTTAGATTCAAAGGTCTAGCGACTTTGAAATACAAAAAACACTCAATTAAAATTTGAAATATAGCACATTATTCAAATTCAAAAAAGGGCGTTTGACTGTTTTATATTTTTACTCTATTACACTTTAAAAGCTACCAATTAGAATTGACATTGCTATGTCGATCCCACGATGGTCATTGTGGTATCTTTTTTGATTATTAAAAAAGTATATGTTGCTTGACAATTGTATTTTTTCTGCCTGAATAGCATATTATAAGCAATTATTGTCCTACCAATAGCTTCTTTAAGACGTTTATCAAAACATTTCCTCTAAGTCATACGTCGCTGCATAACTTTATTTTGTAATTCGTTCCCATTTAAATGATTACATTTAATGGTCACAATGCGAGTTTATTGTTTATTTCCATTTTTCCAGTGGCTACATTTATAACAATATAGTTTTGTAACTGGAAACTTGTGTTCCTAAAAAGTTGGAATTCCAAATACAGTGCCGTTAATTGTTGTTAGCCGTTATATAAATGTCACTTTGTTGTTTGTGTCTACGTAGCCCAGTCGACATACGTATACATATACATTTGTGGGTTCTTCCGTCCAAGATACATGTAACAAACCACTGAAAGGCTTGAATATCAATTCTTTATATAGCATCCGTTCATGAAGTGTAATAAAACTACAATAATATCAATCCAAACAGGATTATTCGATGGTAATTCATGCAGGTTTATCTCCTGATGATGTCTCTGGAGTTTCATTATTCCTATATATAATGCTAAATAATACATATTCAAAAACGGGGATCAATAGTGCATACTAGAATAACAGCCTAAATAACAAATACTAGAACATCAGGCTAATAACCGCACACCATATTAAAAAGACTTGTTGACACGTTTTTGTATATTTAGTATGTACTTTGTTAACATTTTAACTCCAAAAAGTAAAGCATCTGGAATAACAAAACAAAAATATATTAGGAAAAAGAGAAGTAGATTCAAACATTTCCCTTCGCTGGGAATCGAACCTGCGACCGTCGGTACTGGCCGCTTAACCGCTCGGCCATACGGACTGATGGATGTAATGGTGAATTATTAAACTATGTAAGTAATATAGATTTTTCCAAAATACCAGACAAAAGCTTTATACTTATACTTTATAGTTTAAATGATAATTTTTCATATACGACATCAAATTTATAAAATATTTATTGCTCATGAGTGTTATGTAGCTTGTATAAATATAGCGGATTTTTCTTTTATAAATCTATGGCAACTATTTTAACAATGTGAATGTCCCTTTGAATAACACATTAGAACATCAGGCTAATAAGTGCAAATTAGAACAGCTGGCTTTATAGCGCAAATTAAAACAGCATGCTCCATACGAATGTGTATAAGCCACATCAACATATTCTACAAAGAGCATATTCGAATATCACGCTATACACGGCTCATTAGAATAGTATTTCTTAACACCATAAGAACTTAATTTCATATGTTTTAAACATATTTATACTTAATAAATTGCAGTAGTTTGCTCTTAAAATACGGTTATAAAATGCTTAAAGAGTTAATAAAGATGTAATGACCTGCTGCTGTTTCTAATAATTATCCTAGTTGGCTGTAGCGACTGACAGTACAAGGAAGAACACGTTCACCGAGCTGATTAAGCCGAAAACGATTCACATTCATTGCGCTGCACTATAAGAGTTTGAATATAACCTACATGTGGAGCCAATAAACTGACTGGATTGCTTTCATTTAGTGAAACACTTAATCATTGTTCTTAACGGATGTTCTTTCTGAGTTTTGATTGGCTGATTGAATCCTCGCCCACTTAGAGTATATAGTACCATATATGGATATTTACTATGCTCGTGTTTCAATAATGCACACGCTCCTCCTCTTCTTCCCTTTCTAAACCAATATGATTTCGATTACTATGTTTTAACAATTACTTCAACGACATTTCACCGAAGACAACGCTACTATTAAGTTAAGACCTACATGTATATCCTTTGGTTGTGATTTTAAAGCGACTAGTCAAACTTCTATCCTGTACAAAAATACCCGTCCTGCACATAAACGTTATCAAGGAATGCATATGAATTTTTCGCTATGAGTTTCAACGCCGATATTAAATCAATTAAATAATAATAATAGTTATATGATTGATGCGAGCGTTAAAAGTGTTTCAGAATGAGTGTATTAATATATTCCACAGCTATATCACATATTTGTAAACGTGATGTAACGAACACTGCTTTGTTAGATACTTCTCGATACTTCGAAAGCGTTTGTATACCGTTAAAATATGTATATTATTTAGAATATGCTTCTTGTAGATATGCAGCACGCTCAATCATCATAATAAAATTACATTATTAGTAAAATGAATCAAGATACAAATGGGTAAATTATGTTATTTTTGTCATAATGAAGCACTAATAACTCATACAATTAAACCACGTTTGTTCATTACTACTACAACTTCAACTTCAACTACTACTACTAATACTATTGCTACTACTACTACTACTACTACTACTATTGGGACACTGTTTTTTAATTGGCAATTTTGGATCCGTATTTCGTGGGCAGCTGTGCATCATAAATTACTCCATGGGGCAATGATCTATATCCACTGTGATTTGCTTGTTTTATAGGGATTAATATACACACCCATAACTCAACTAAACATAGGAATTATTGTTCGTATCTCAGTTTATGACTCTAAATATTGTGAAACGTTTAGAGCAATTATTGTTTCTGCTTCTAAAGATTCGGAAAGTTTTTTAATTGCCCCAACATATAGAGTAATTACGGTATGGACGGAATAGTGATCAAACAATATCAGGGGTGTTGTAATCCTATCCCCGACTTGTGCGACACGAGCAATTTTATTGACGGACAAGTAATATTGTTCTCGTAGTTTGTCCGCGGACTATCGCTGTGCACGTTATTTACTGTGCACATACCAAAATGCACGTGAAAGCAAATTGGTGAAGGCAAAGTGGAGTGTATATGCTTATATCTGCCTTTATGACACATTGAATTAGTAACAGTGTGAGAAAAAACCCTTCTGAATCATCTAACAAAACACTTTAACGAGACCAGGGTTTTTCATAAACAAAGAGTTTCAACACTTATATTACACATCTTCAAGTAGTTAAGCTGTTTTTAAGCAACATATAGTACAATAGTCATACTATACAACAGTTTACCAAACATGTTTTTAGCGTTGTACGAGGGTTGTCCGGAAATTTCTTAAAAAAAATAGACAGTAATGCTAGTAATAACTATTTATGCAATCATACCAATACAATTTGTTTTAAGAATGTTACATTTGATTTTACAACACCAGTCTATTTTTATGGTGGCATAATTTTGCATAAGATAACAAGACACTTTTGATACGAAATTGAGTACTTTTTCAAGAAAGTTCTCAAACTTTCATAAAAATATGAAAACCGTTTGTTGCCCACTCCAGTTACTGTCACGGTATTAAACGGAAAAGTCACGTTATTGCATTGTACTGCATGAGATCTAAAGATCGTATTATTCTTCGCTAAAGGCTAAATATTTAATTGAAAGTTTGGAAATTATCCTGAAAACAAGAACAACTATCTTGCAGGAACTTTTCATTAAATCTTATTTAAGTAATAACAATTCGCGAAAACAATCCGATTATCTTATGCAGTAGTGCCACTGCCAGTTGGCACTTATTTGAGTTTTTCTCTTGATAACCAGGTGATATTCGCAATAAAACATAACCATGTTTCGCGAAAGTTTTGTCAAGTTCATGCACATTTTTTTAAATAATTTTCGTCAACATTCGTTAAACGTTCGTGATCATTATCTTATTATCATATTCACATGCATCCATATATTTTAACGCTAAATAGTTTCAACGTACATAGTCCTTGTAAAACAACCCAAAAATATGGAACACTTCAAATCGTTCTCAATAGTTTTACTTGTAAATCAATCTTCAGACACTTCTTTATTTGTCAATTTTCCGTGAATCTGCATTATTGCAAAGCTCACCAAGATACACGATACAACAATCTGTATTTCAAGTAGGATACATTATAACAAGCAACATTAGCTCGATGAGCTAGTTCCCGAAATGTAACAAAGCTTAAAAAAGAGTTGTTTAGCCAAAAAATAAAAAATTTAATCAGTTAGTTAGGCTGAAAATATAATAATATATTAATATTTATATTAACATTCTATAAAATAAATAAATATTGCAAACTTAAATATAATAAGAGTACTAGCTCGGAATTAATAGCTAAATAGAGATGAGACCAAATAAATTATAAAA
Organism: Congeria kusceri; assembly: GCA_027627225.1. Taxonomy (NCBI): domain Eukaryota; kingdom Metazoa; phylum Mollusca; class Bivalvia; order Myida; family Dreissenidae; genus Congeria; species Congeria kusceri. The sequence goes on from JAPFQT010000194.1 coordinate 271,869, forward strand.
ATTTATAAAATGTTAAACACAATTATAATTTAATACAAACTATATAATGCATTAAATACACATCATAACAGACACAAAAATATATATTTATTAACCTCGACAGGGGCTCAGTATACATGAATAAACAAAAGCATCTTATCTAAACTATACAAGCTTCTAAGTATTACTGTTCAAGAGTTTAAGTATAAATCATAAGCTTATTAAAAAAATACAGATGGCAACACAGGCATCATAGTTAAGCAAAATGGCAGATATGGCATGCATGCAAAGAATTATACAATGTTAAACGAAGATTCGGGTTAGTTCAAATCTATTGTCTATTGTTTGATAAAGGTACATCAAAATTGTTAGCTTCAATGTAAATGTTCAAAAATATATTATATTTTATACACATGGAACATTTACATTTGGAATTAGTCCAACATGTGTATGCTTCAATAGCAATGTATCTGACTCTTCTTAAATGAAGAGTTGGAAGTCCAATTCTACTGAGTAGTTGTTCATAAATTGAGTTGAACACTATCTCTTGAGCTCTATATTGTATTTTCCCTAGTTTTTCTGTATTGGCTTTGCTTCATAAATGGCAAACAATAGGACAGTAATTACACGTATTCATTTATAAAAGTCTTTTTCAACTCTGTGTTAAATCTAGAAATTTTATATCCATGAATCAACAAACGCTTACGAATATTGATAAAGAAGAGATGACGACTTTTGACGTTCGTACGGAGTAATGCGGTGTAACAGAATTTGGGTGAATCCCGGAATAAATCTTGCTGACAGAATGATCATTGTGAGTAGAGGATATTTGTCGGCAGGGTGTTCACGGGTTGGTGTTTACCTGGCATTGTTCGTTTGCATGAACTCCAGTAAACTATGCACATTAGTAGAAAGCTTTCTCATTTTCAGTATATTGTATTTCTCTGAGATGATACGCCGAGACCTTTGAAAACATGCTGTTCCATTAGAACGCTGCCCCAGCAGATCGATGCTATGATACATCTATGTTTTCCGCTCGATATTAATTATCTGCCGTGTGGTTTTATGCAGTTTACTATACTATGTTGTTTACACAATACCTTTGTTCGCGCAATCCTGTGTACAGGTCTGAAATAAATACTAAAATTCACAAAGCTGTTTATAAGGGTTAGCGAAAAGAACACTTAATGCTCGTATATACAGATGCTATTACAACTGTTTTATTATGTGTACCTGATTGTAGTTCGTACATCTGGCTAAGAATCAGCATACTGACATTGTTTTAAGAACAACAGTTGTATTTAACTTTCCTTTGGTGATAAAATATTAATTATAAAACATATACTGATAATAGCCGTATTGTATATATACATATGCTACGTTTTTGTGTTATTATTATACGTTATTGTGATACACTTATATGTTTCATTTACATAAAATGCTTTGAATCGAATATCTCGAGCTACATTTATATGTGCCAACCTTGAAGTAATAAGAAACATTAAATAAACTCGAAACAAAAGATATATTGTATATTTTTAAGTTCCTAAAGGCGTATACATTTCATTCGAAAAATATTAAATCACTTAACAGCACATTGAATCATTGACAAATTCACTTACGTTCATCTGTGTTGCGTCCAGCCATGCTGATCTGCAAATATGTATCTACAGAAGGCGGAGCTGTAAAAAATAAGCCGAATGTCTTGTGATGTAAAACTTAAATTAGAAAGTAGCCAGAAACAAAACAACATAAACAAAACGTGTTATTTTACAATGTAAACTGGTTGTTATTGTGTGCGCATAAAATCTAAATACAATAACAAAAAAGTCACATCGTAATCGTGATTATTTGGCATAATCCAATTCGATCCTAACCATGTAGACAACTGACACTGATTGTCTTTTATTTTAGAAGCATCTCTGGTTTCTTTTAGAAATGTATAAAGTACCAAAGCAATACTATTTGTATTTGTTATTTCGAGGAATATATATTAGCTTATGTTTATTTGTGTTATTTCGAGGAATATATTTTAGCTTTTTATATTATTAAAAGGTTGTATTGTTAAAAAAGTGTGAATCCTATCAACCTATAGTAATCCTACATCGGACCTGCGTCTGCTGTTGGGATACAATACACGTGTTCAAAACAGAAACAGTATATTTCTATGTTATTGACAAATACACAATATAAACAAACGTGCTTGATTCACCTCTGCGCTGAAATGGACACATCTGGTACCGTCGCCTTAGTTTAATAATAATAATCACCATGGCAGCGCCGGCTACAAATCCACCGACGGTACCTCCTATGGTTGCCGCAAGTGACGTTCTATCTTCATTTGCTTGAACATTGTTTGGATGCCTTGTAGAAGAAACTACTAAAAGGAACATTAGAAACTGGGAAATTTAAGATGTATGCAACTGAACGTTAATTAAGAACATGTGTAAATCATGTGTTATGCACATCACAATATCCACTTAATTGGTTTTAGGTTTTAATAAAATGTCGCTTGAACTTTAAACATAACTTGTTTAAAATATGTTTACAGGCGTTTATAGGCGTTACACTGACATAATAATATGTTGTTCTTTTTTTAACTAAAAATATGTCATTAAATATTTACGGTCGCTGATTAAACATACTCTGAACTCTGCAGTTGGGGCCTGCAGGGTTTGTTTTACAGTCCGGACATCCACCAGTATCGTCAAACGTGTCGTCTAGACATTTAATAATGCAGACAACGTCGCAGCTAGAGTCAGAAAGGACTAATTGGTTAAACCTCCGATGTATTGATTACCCAAAGTCGTAATCAGATCTTACATCGTGTACTAAAGATTAGTCAGTTTGGAGTTACCTTTTGATGAGTTTAGACACATTAGTTGCATAGTTTTATTCTTGCCATGCGTATGTACAAAAAAAACATGATCAGAAACCTCAGCTTATATAAAAATAGAATCAAAGCATACCTCGGATACAGACACGTGCTTGTGCAGTGTTTACGTGTCCACTATCCACTAGCAGAAGACTGACGCACACATCATTAAACGCTTACAAATATACGCTTAGGGCAAAAAATACAGACAACTCAATGTTCGCATTTAAACAAGTCAACCGCTCTTTCCGTTCAAACGTGTGGTAGGAAATTAATAGGAAGAAACCATGGCGGCAATGAATTCTGATACGAAACGTTATGCATGAACGTTCAGTCCTTTATTCATTTATGATTATTTGTAACCATGAAGTAAACGTAATTGATGCAGTTTAAGAATATAATTTGTATAGTGGCGCGTGACTTAATTATGTATAGTGAGGCATGTTTATTACTATCATGTGTGTTAATTATGTTTTACTGCATAATGTTTAATTTATTTTCCGGTATATGAACAGCAAAGCATAAATGCGCTTAATTGGATAGATTCGAAAACAATCTGGGAAAAAACTTAACCAATTACAGGTATTCAATCAATGGACATTATGACGTTTCGGTACTTTGAAATGATTGGCATTCCAACGTATGTTTGCGTAACTGTTTATGGTTCTAAAATGTGCCACAGACTATTGGTTTTCGTTTGTTGTTGACCTAACGTCACTTGCGTTACGACCAATGATTTCATTTTCATTTGGATCTATGGTAATTTCAAGTTTGGGCCAGTGGTAAACCGTGTAGGGACCTGCGGGTCGACACAGTTGGGTGGGGTAATTTGCTAAATTCCAGACAGAATAAGAGTGCTTAATCGCAGGTCCCATAGTTACACGTCACTGTACTGAATAGTCGGACTTCAAACCCCAGAATTCCGCATTGTATCCCTTAATTTCAATGCTCGATGGTGAATAGCTTTCATTTAGCTTGCATTTTATGACACGCCTTAGGTGTTCTGACAAAGGTTGCCATGAAAACCCGCTAGCAGGTATTTGTGCTGCAGACACTGGAAGTGATGTCACAGCGGACGATTCCGGATGTCTCGGGCGTGCTGCGTCCACAGGCCACAGAGCAGTTGAGGGCCCATTTTCCAGCCACGCATTCTGTACACTGGCCATAAGACTAGCCACACACTTGCAAACGACATATACACATATACAATAATCAAAGAGTTGATTATGTTTTGGATTCTGATTCTAACTCATTTTCAGCATTTGTTCACACATTGTCAACGACTTGATGTACAGAATACACATGAGAAGTGCCGTTGGAAACCCAGGCTTAATGCAGGTCCGCATAGACTAATTCCGCCTATAGTAGATTTATGTTTAGAAGAGACTTTCTTGAAACAGAAATAAAATAAAAATTAAAGCGGAAAGTGTCGTCATGGATTAGCTTGTGCGGACTACAATGGCTAATTCGGGACAACACTTTAGGCACATGTATTAAGCCCGATTTTCCCACGACATGCCTTATTTGTGGAAACGTCTATAAAATCCCTGCTAGAGTCGTTATTTGAACAATAATACGCATTTATTATAAGCCTCTGCATGGCAAATATTAGGATACTTCTTATTTCTTATCGGTATATAGCAAACTTTGTTTGACGTTTCATCGAAATTAGTGCTATGTAACAAGTAATACGTCATTCGTTGCACGGCTTATTATAATGATATATATCATACTATAAAATACATGAATAACTTGTGTAAGGCTTCGTGTACAAACGTTACTGCCTAGAGGGTATGATTATGACTAAATTCTCCGAATCATTAATCTATTATACACTGTATTGTCATGTAATATTATAACAAGCGCGTGCTTGTATATGCTTCTTGTTTTACAACGTGCATTGGTCTATCTACTAAGGCGTAAACAATAAATGTTTGTTTCAGGTTACCCGACCCGACCCTACAACAATTTATTGGGATTGTCAGAAATTTGTGTTTGTTTTATTAATGTGTTTAAATAATTTAATGTTGTTGTGTTTTTGTCAAATTACTTTTTTAGTAATGATAGAATCCAGTTTAAAACAATTTTAAGGATATTACAGATATGTTTTGAATATTAATTTAGTTTTAAAATCGTCAAGTTGACAATTTACTAAATACAAATAAATAAATAATTAATTCCCTACGAACCTACCTACCCACATTTTTTGGTTACACATCCTGAAACAATTAATATATTTACGCCTAACTAATCGACACTTGTAAAAATTTACAGTTATAAAGCACTAAACTATATTTTCAGTCAACTACTCAAAACACTGCCGATGCAACCACCTTGCGACTATGCAAAGCTGCGTATTTTAGTAAAACATGTTTTTGTCCGCAATGGTAAATGACATAACATTAAGGTTACCACATTTGCAAGGCCAATTTATGTCATATCACGTTGGGCTGTTGTAATTCTCTTTGTTAACTCATGAACTTTTCTCTCATAGTTATTATGTCTTATTCATCAGCGTTTAATATTATTCTCTGTATTTCGCATTTAGCTTTTTTATTAAGTCACAATTGTCAACCAACTTGACGGATTTCTGTATTAGCAATAACAAAGGCGAGAGCTAAAAAGTCCAACGTCATTGTAAATAAACTACACGTAAATGTTATGCATGTGCGCGAGGAACACGTGCAGTTTAATAGTTACACGTACAATTGTATATACTGCCCCCGTATTGCGTACAGTACACAAATATGTAACCCGTTACCCAGCAGTGTTATATGTGCTGTGACGGAGTAATAAAGAAACAAGCAGAAGACACATAAGGCAGAAAATCAATGAAATAAATGAGAAACGAAATCAGTCAAGACCCGTTAGATGTTAGGAAACAATGGTTACGCACAAATAATTCAGGCGTGTCGTGGGAAAACCGGGCTTAATGCATGTGCGTAAAATGTCGTCCCGGATTTGCATGTGCAGTCCGCACAGGCTAATTATGGATGTCCGATTTTATGGTATTTTCTGCTTCGAGGAAGTCTCTCCTAAACATAAATGCACTGAAGGCGGAAAGTGTCCTCCCGGATTAACCTGTGTGGACTGCACATGCTCATCCGGGACGACACTTTACGCACATGCATTAGGCCCGGTTTTCTCACTACATGCTTCAATTATATTCGCATACATATTCGCATACATAAAATAGCCCTATATCCTATTGAGGGCTGAGTGTGAGACTATTGTATCTGCTTAACATATCTATCATATACAATAGTTTAACACTCAGCCCTATAATTATTTTACTGACCTTCACATTTTCCTGTCTTCTGGTCACATGATCCGACATTGCATGTCTCCAGACATGTCGACACGCACTTTGTCCCGTACTTTCCGTTCACGCATCCTTTCTCGCAGTCACCGTTAGAGGAGCTGCATTGACGTTCGAAACAACCGCTGCACTCGTTGATGCAAGAGGCGCCATAATAGCCCTCCTCGCAGTCGCCGCAAACCCCGTTCGAGTTACATTCTTTGTTAAGGCATTTTTCCGGGCACTTCAGCACACAGTCGTTTCCAAAGTTACCAGTAGTGCAACCATTATCACAGAAGCCGCTCATCTGTCCACAGGTGCGACCGCTATTTCCAGGTTTGCAGTTCTCAGAGCAGGTTTGATTGCAGTAAGCTCCCCTGTTTCCTGGTTTGCATGGTGAGCATGTTCCATCAGCGCGAGCGCAAGCTCCGGTACTGCACTGCGAACTACATACCGACTGGCAGCTTGTTCCAAAGGAGCCTGTTTTGCAATCACCGAGACATGCACCGGTACTCTCGTGGCAGACGCGAACGGAAGACGCGACAACACAGTTCTCACTGCAGACAGATGTACAGCCAGGAAAACCAAAGAGGACGTCTTTACACTTCGTGCATCTGCCTATAATGTCCATCCAACATAAATACACAGGTGTAAAAGATTTTTATTTTAATTTAATTAAAATATTACTTAACCGGATTCCATGGAATAGTATTTGTATCATTAAAGATAAGCTGTATATAACACATGCACCACTAAGTTGGATCGTATATAAATATACAAGCAAATACTAGTAATTTCCCCAAAGAGTTTCAGCCAATTATAATCAAACGTATTTTCGATATTTCCTGCATAACCATCTTCTAATTGCAAACTTCAATGTCAGCGAAATCGTTAGTTACCTGAAATGTCGCACTCCTTGCATTCTGCTGGACAGACCTGGTTACACATGCTGCCATAGTATCCAGGGACGCAGCCGTTGTTGCAGGCCCCAGTATTGCCGCTACAGTTTCTCCCGAGGCAGTTGTCACACGTCTTACTGCAGTCGCTGCCATAGTTACCGTTACCAGATATGCACCCATTCAAGCAGGTCCCATCCTGGGAACACAAAGCTCTGAAACAGAGGCAAACGATCTCTGGATTATGGCTGCAGTTTCTTAAAAACATAGGCTTTAGTATTAGCATTAACAACCTAGACTTTTAAGTCGGACCGCATTATAATGTCAATACCAGTATGAAATATGCCTTGAAATATTGCATTCAAATACAAAAATATAATACCATATTAATAAAATCCCAGTTGCATCAGAACTAGATAACTTCCTGTTAACAACTACAAGTAAATGGCATGGGCATATCTATAAACTATATTGTTAACACATTGTCGCCACCAGCATAGAAGCACTCAGAAGAGCTCAAATTGGCATTTCTCCGATCTCTTCTAGCTCACCGTCCTGTAGTATGACTTGATGTCAGTTTTGTTGTTTTGTTATTGCTTTTGTTTCGATTGTTTGTGTGTGTGTGTGTGTGCGTGTGCGTGCGTGCGCGTGTGTGCGTGCGTGCGTGCGTGCGTGCGCGCGCGTGTGTGTGTGTGTAACATTCAAGGGATAATTCTTATTTTGTTGATTTGGAACTGATGGTATCATAATCCCATTACATAGTTCGTTTTGCGATAGAAAAGTATTGCACAAACTGAAAGACATTTATACGATATACCGGTGGTGGCTTTAATATTCCCATTTCGTAACTATGACTTATGAACTGTGAAGTACACACATTCATTTATTCACACTTAAGAGTTAACGATTAAAAAAAAAACATTGAAATGTGAATAAATCAAATTCATGTATTCACTCTTCATGGTTTTATTTTTTATAAAAAAATGAAAACATGACGAGTGAATACATGAATGTGTGCACTACAAATTTCGCTCTTTACGATTTAAAAAAAATTAAAATAATGAATTGGAAATAAATGAACTTTTGTAATGAACAGTTCACACTGAACACGATTTGTTTTTAAATCATGAAATGTGAAAAATGATTTTTTTATTACTTTACAGTTCATTAATTTATAATTATGAAATTTGAACATGGAAATCAATAACCGTCTTTCGTACATTCATAAACATATTGACGCAGCATTGTAATCGAGAGGTCTAATCAATGTCACGACAACATACCCCAAACATCCGTTATTGCAGAACTTGTCACACAGCTTGCCGGTACGTTCAGTGTTGCATACGCAAGAACCGTCCACCTGTTGGCTGGTCTTTGTGCCTGCGACGTTGCATTGACATGTTTCTGTGCAATACAGCCCTGAAATAAAATATATAACTGCAATAACTTTGTAAACTCATAAAGTGGATGCCATTGTATACGAGGGTTGTTCGGGAAGTTCGTGTAATTTACATCTGTTCTTGTTCATTTTAAAGATAATATAATAAACTCTACTCTCAAAGAAACTTCATTGATATTTTATCATCATTTCATCTATTTCTATCATCTTCTTATTATCTAAGAAATACACACAGAAATAAAACAGTTACAACACTTCAAATACAGTCACTATATGCCACTCGGCGCACGCAGTCAGTCAATACGACGTCAGAGGCTCGGCAAGCGTCGTATAGATCAAGCATTCGATGCACATAATCTCCGCCAATCGCAAAGCATTTCTAGTCTCTGTAAATCCACTTGTTATATGTCTGTGTGTACGAGTTTCCATCCATGTTTGACTCAATTAGCCTGGCTACCAACGTCAGATCATCATCGATCGTTTCAAACCATTGGCCGCGGAGGATTCGGGGACCGTTATGAAATCCACATGAGCACACAGTGCAATCCATATGACAGTTTCTGTGATTTATATGTCAGATGTTAATTAATATCGTTTGAAAATTTGCACGTTTGAATCATTTTGATTGTTTCTACTTGCGCTTTTGTAAGTCTAGCACATAATCCGATGACGCTCAGTAATCCAATATCTCCAGTTGACGTCATGACGTGGCAACTGTTGCCAGACAGACCAATAAACAACTTTTTATTTAAGTGACAGATGATGGAAACAACTTTTTTGTTACGGAAATTACGCCATGATGTTGTATTTTAACATGACGAATTTGGTTTGCTTGTTCAAACCAAAAGAACGTTACATTTTGTCGAATAGCTTTTGTGAAAATGTCATCATTTTGGCGTGCGCCGGATGGTTTATATAGCGTTGCTAAGGATACCGTTTTACGACAAACGATACGATTGATCGTTGTTTACTAGTATATGCTTAGTTTCTATTATTTACGAGTTGACAGTATAAAATTTATTCATATTCGGTCCAGTAATGACAAAACTAATTATGAATTACACAAACTTTCCAAACAACCTTCGTAGTTTATCATTACAACATTACCCTGAAATATTTGTCCCTATTTACATTAAAGCCACTCTATATATCACTAAAATACAAAAGTAGCTACGTGATGTACAATAAATATGATGATACAATAGCATTTTCGTACATAAATACCAAACAAAGGTCAGCAAAACACATGAACGGTAAGGCAAGGTACACCGATAAGAATAATCGAGTCTAAAGACAAAAGAAAAAAAATGGCAGGTCGCCTTTTATACATGTAGTAATTTGTTATTATACCGTAGTAGTTTGTTATGCAGCCATTGTCACAGTGTCCGTTCTGGCGGTTGCACATGTTGCTGACACAGAATAAACCGGGACATCTACTTTCACACGTGGGTCCATACCAACCGGCTGTGCACTCTGTAACCACGGTAACCGTTTCATTGCATATATCCATACCCCCAAAAATTGTGATAATAGGTTCAGTGTTTACTTTCTTGTAGTTATGACTTTTGACGTAAATAGAAAATTAAAATAAATGCTGTATACATCAAGTTGAAGTGTTTACTTTCTTGTAGTTATGACTTTTGACGTAAATAGAAAATTAAAATAAATGCTGTATTTATATACATCAAGTTGAACTATCATCAAGTACTATAGAAGTAATTTAATAATGTAATTGTATGTATCATGAATATCTAAAAAGTCAGAAAAACTTATCCAAAGACGATCTTACAGTTTCAATATAAAATAACAAAATTAAGACAAAGTTTAGATGTGTGGCTTTTACAACATATTCATTTTAACTAGTGCTACATCTACACGGAAAATATTCATGCTAAAACAGCCAGTATGATGTATCTACAAAATAATAATCGGATAGTTGGACAGTGCAGTAGCGTGTAATTTGCAAAGCGGCATTGAAATAAGGCACACGATGCAAGAAAAATATACGAGCAGATAGTATTTCCTTGAAAAAAAAAGCCAACGAAGAATGTGAAAATGACACGAATTGCATAAACATATAGTTATGTTTGTGGTGATATAATTGGTGAAAGAATTCGCAAGATGAATGGTGAGCATTTTTTTTTTTTTTTTTTATGTGAGTATTGTTGATGCGGTTTGAGCCAATAGATTTTGCGTCACATGTAAAATCCTATAATTAGTTTAAATGGCGTATTAAACTGTATCATTAAATGCCCATAGTATGTTACTTTCTCATAGTAATTGTGCTGAACTGAACATTCGGATCCTACGAGATACGTTTGGTAGTCCGGACTTCCTTCAATTGATTCAAATGTGCAGCCAAAACCCGACCTTAAATAAAAGCATTATCACAAGTCCTTATACAATCCATGTTTTGATATTGAACATACGCTGCACTCGACAGTTGGAGCCCACTGGAATTTTCTTACAGTCTGCACATCCACCTGTAGCGTCACAGGTGCCGTCCAAGCAGGTGTTAGCACAGGGAGTGTCACACCTGCAAGAGGTAAGCATACCTGTGATATTCACCATATAATTTATCTGCATAAGAAATGATGTGAAGGTCAAACTGTGTGGTTTTCATAATTATAACTATTTTCAAATATAAATAGGTTTACATTTGGTTACATCTATGTGTATTGCAATTCATTCTGGGCCAGGTGTGAGGTTCAGCATGCCTGGACCTCGGGCTGCTAATAAGAGTTCTCTCCTGCTGTTGCAACTGGAGTTTCGCTTTGTTTATATTTAATTCGATTTAATCCACCAATGCCGTGGCCCAGTTTTAATCACTTTATGTTTATGTTTTGTTGTGAAAAATGCACTGTGTTATATTCGCGATTAGTTACTTGCCTACTATAAAGGACCAGAGAATGTTAATACGGGTTTCTCTCCTGCTGAGGTTTCTTAGTCCGGTGTTTCATGTAATGTATATTTAACGTTCAACTTAGACCATGAAACGCTAAACTGGAACTTTGGTCATAATACTAAGGATTTCATCAGCAGACTACGAGGATTAGAACTTTTATCAGCTGACTACGGGGATTATATTTTGTGTCATAATACTAAGGGTTTTACTGGGACAGATCATTATCATCGCTTACTCAGACTGCTGGTAAGCGTCAGTAGTATTATCCCTTCAGACTGCTGATGAAGTTCTTAGAATTACGACAAAAGCTCTAGGTTTGCCATTCATTATGTGTATTGTAAATTAAAACTTGTTTCTAATATAAGTTCACATAGGTCAGATATACAAATGAACACGTTTAAATAGAGCATTCATTAAGCCCGATGTCCGCTTCATTGATATTTTACGTTATATCCCATCAATACAATGAAACGACCTCACAAAGGTATACCCAGGCGACAGACTTAATATTCGTGGTTTTACATTACCTATTTGGGACCACATGCCCTAGATCCATCTTTATCAAATATATTGATTTGAATTTATGTTGGAATTATGAGACTAAGAGAGTAATACTTGGGCGTGTAGTAGCTAAGTTCACATCCTTGTGTGCATGTTCCGTTAGTTGGGAAACATTTCTTTAATCCACCGCAGTGCGAACTGCATGTTCCGTTGCATGAGTCACCATAGTAACCCTCCGCGCAACCCTGGTCACAGTTGTTAGCGTAGTCTTTACACATTCTGTCCTTGCATCGAATACTGCACGTTTCGTTGCAGACGCTTCCGTAGAAGGTGTCCTTACATCCGTGCGTACATCTGCCGTCTAGGATATCGCACACTCGGTTGCCATTGGAATCGGTTAGACAGTTTACATTGCACGTCTGTCAAGAAAACAAAAACAAATGTAATGCATGAAAGTAAATAAATATGAACTATTCGCTGTTCATTGTTTTGTATCTTAAACCAATAGATCAGGCAGAAATTATGGTACGATTTTGTCGAAAATACATGTCTCCGCCAAAATCATTCGTCCTAGTGTTCACAAACACGAAACACAGACAGGGTAAGAAAGCTGTGGCAACAGATTGTTCGAACACTACGTCTTTATGTTTACTAACAGTTTTTTAAGACTATTTTTTTTAATTTGCCTAATTACTTTGCGTAACTACACTAAGTGACAGGGAATGGTGTAATACCCGCTACGAAATGGGGCGTAGCTTCTAGTGCATTCGCCCGTATGCATACAGCCGGGTAACTCTAAGTAATAATTTCAAGCACTTCTCTATGTTGACTCACGTCTTTCTCGAGAATACAAAGTAAGCGAATCATGCCTTTTGTCCGCCAGAGCCTTTCTGTAAAGCTCGCCTTAAGAAATGATTACGTATATATTGGTGTCTGTACCTGAGTGCAGTCTGCCCTCCAGTATCCCACTTTACAGGCACCCTCCCTGCACGCGCCTGTCGTCTTGTCACAGTAGTACTTGTTCACTCCTCTCTCGACGGTTGGTTGACAGTTAGAACTACAGCTCTCTTGGCAGCTGGGACCCCGTCGACCAACGATACATGTGACACAATCTCCGGTCTGAAAATAACAATTAAATAGAACATAACAAGAACAGCAAGGCAGTCCAAAGGACAGCTATATCCCCCGCCGTGATCCTTCATTAGATTTTAAAGGTGACTTTGACGAATCACACTGACTTTAGTCAGTTTCATGAAAATCCTTTCAAGGGCACAGGAGATATAGAACGGACATGAAAATACAGGCTCAAACATTCAACCTTCAAGTGTGACCTTGAACTTGAGTTGGTGCCTTCTGCAAATGGTCTCAATGAGGAAAACATTTAGGCCAAGTTTCATGAAAATCCTTCAAAGGGTATAGGGGATAGTGAGCAGACACGAAAAACGGACACGAAAATGGAGGCTCAAAAATTTAACCTTCAAGTGTGACCTTGACCTTGAACTGGCGTGAAAGGCCCATGCCTTTTGCACATCGACTCAATTACCTAAACATTTGAGCCAAGTTTCATGAAAATAAACCAAAAGGCATAGGAGATATGGAGCGGACACGAAATGGAGGCTCGAACATTTGACCTTGAAGTGTGACCTTGACCTTGAGCCGGCGTTACTGACTCATGCTTGCTGCACATCGTCTCAATGACCTAAACATTTGAGCCAAGTTTCATGAAAATCCTTCAAAGGGTATAGGAGATATGGAGCGAACACGAAAAGTTACGGACAGACCTACGGACGGACGGACGAAGTGCATACCTATAATAATCACTAAGTCTACCTTAACCACACAAATGCCTAAAATGACTGATAATTAGGCCTGCCATTTAGTTTTATCAAGTGGTATGTTATGGATTGTGGCAAAACCTGTATTGGTTACATGTAAGTTTCTAAATTTACGCACTAGTAACTAGCACGCGGTAATGTTCTTGCACGACGAATACACATTGTGTAAGATATATTTAAGTGAATATATTTTTAATAAAGTTTCAGTATATTCGGTAAAAAAATCGCAAGAATAGCCGAATGAATTATAATAATGTTCTTAAAAATTACGTGTCATTTTTTTCAAATTCGGTCTTAAAATATTGATATACTTAGTATATATCTTAAATACCGTACTTGTATATCTGATTGTATCGGCAGTATCGAAACCCTGAAACATCAATAATGCAGCTAAACTGCCCACCAATTGTTTCAGAGTTAGCTATGCTTTACCATATGATACTCTTAACAAAATTTTATATATGACAATTAAGATGCGCGTGTGATGACAGCATAAGCAAATCATGAACGTCGTCTGTACTTACGGTCCGTTCACAAGAGGCACATTCGCTCCTGCACTGCTGGTTACACATCTGTCCGTACCAGCCGTCCTTACAGCCGTCATCACACACGCCCGTGTCCTGGTTACAGCCTGGAAACATATATACGTGTGTCTGCCATGTCACAACAACAAAAAAGTGCGATAATTTCGTAGTATGTGGCGTATATTCGACATATAAATGTTAATATTATAGTGTGTGTGTGTTTCTCAAAGATACATAACAAGTCACTTTGCATATATAGAGAGAATAATAGGTTACTGCCTGGTCTTGTGTAATACATTAGTTGAGGTTAATAATAATATAAAGGCGGGGCTTGCCGAGTAATATGACGTACCTCCAAACATAGACTGATATAAACGCTAGCGACCTGATATAAAAAAATATACTAGGCGATTCTGTATCAGGCCGATTTTCAGCATAGTGGTATGGTATATTGTGGATTTTGACTTCCAGCTATATGCATTTTATAGTCAATATCTTATATTTAGTCAAATTAGGTAGCGTTGTATATGGTATTGTTAAAGGTGTACGAATAATCGAAGGAATATAACATTCGACTTATTAAAAATCTTTGAAAGATATTGTTCGCAAACGATTTCTTATCACTGAATGGTTTAGTAAATCATCCGATTTGTTAGAAAAACTAACCTTAGGCATTAATCAAATAGCAAAGTCTATATAAACGACTACAAGGTTAGTATTTAAACATGATTGAAAAGCGTATAGAAAACGTTCAATTAATTTCAATACAATCGGATAAAATTAATGTTATTAAGTGTTTGAATGATAAGAAAATACAACACAGAAATACTAGTTGCATACCTGATTGGCAGTTAGGGCATGTGTTATTACAAAAACTGCCGTAGGAACCTTGCTGACAGGCGGTACAGTGATTGGGAGAGTACCGATCGCATCTGTTGTAGAGGCACAGGTTACTGGGACAGGGAGTTTTACAGTCAGCACCCGAGAAACCGGCCTGGCAGGCTTAATGGCAAAATTGGAATGTATTGGCAATTAAACAAGGCAGTAAGACTAGCCATCCGGCTTCTGGTAAACTTCTGGTGGATTCCTAAGTATATCTAACTTTACTGCTTCAATCCGCTGAACGTTTACCACATAACAGTGCCGAAACAGAGAACAATTATAAACAATGAAAGTATGGCACTATAAACATACATCTTGCATAAATAGTCCATTGGATGTCCCTTACCATCAGTATGAAAGTATTTAAAAAATTATGTTCTTTGTTTACAATTTTAAGTAGTAAGCAAATACATTTACCAGTAGTGGGGCAATTAACGCTTGGTGGGGTAAATTGACAGTCGTCACAGATGCCGGACACACGACCACAAGTACCATCGTTGCATCTGGAATTCTGTAATGAAAGACTTAACGTTTATCTTTCTTATTTTCAGTTTCTTATTTTCAGTACTACTAATATGTGCGTTTAATATACGACTATCATTCAATACATAAAATTTAAATATAAATGAATATAATAATCTATATACTATAACTGTAATGCTGACACAAATAAATAATAGCTAAACACGGGCTTTCGACCTATTACTTAGGACTCACTGACACAAAGACAAGGGAAATTCATACTGGGGCCATTTTATGTCGGATATATATTAAGATATATAGCAGAAACTTAACGAGTACAATTCACGGAAACTGAAGTTCTGGAAATGCAATCATACTTGTTTTACTTTTTTTTTTACAATTTGGTCGTCATGTTGATTTATTCAGAGCCAAGGGACCGAAACAGTTTCACTCATCGGTGTGTATAAACAGTATGGTTAGGTTTGCGTATATTAAATATATTGTTTTTATTTTGAACGTGTGTAGGTTTAATGTGTGCGCATGTACTTACTAACGTCTGTATATATTTAACGTCGGCACATGTTTAACATGTCTGTGTATTTTAAATGTTTGAAATTTGAGCGATTCAATATTTAATGTTAGTGTTTAATTAACTTGTGTGTGTTTATATAGTTAACGTTTTCGTTTGTTTAAAGTTTATGTGCCTTTAACGTCTGTGTTTGTTTAAGTTATGTTCATGAAATGTGTCATTAACGTTGTGGTGTCCTGGAAGGACAACTGAACAACCGATTTGTAATCAGTAGAGGACTTTTGTTGATTTAGGTGTAAGATCGTGTTTTATTTCACGAGTGTTAATAGAAAATGATATTTTCACAAGTGGCGCAGCCACGAGTGAAAAGATATATTTTCTTTGAATACAAATGAAATAAAATATGATCTTCACCGAAATCAACACATTTTCTTTATATTTTATGCTTTTTCCACATTTTGTACATTTTAAATAGGTTTCTCTATAAATCAATGGAAAGCATAAACTAAATAGGCACTCAAACCGCACTTACCGCCTGACACGTGAACTGGCACTGGTCTCCAAAGAAACCGTTTTTACACCCATTGGAACAGTACCCGGTCCTGTTGCATGTACCGCCCAGGCAGTTCGCGTTGCATGCGCTGTTGCAGGTGGAGCCGTAGTACATGTTGTCCTTGCATCCGTATCTGCAGGCCGCAGTGTTGACATCACAAGCTTTGTTGACGCAGTTAGCATTACATGTCAGGGAACAGTCGCTGCCATAGAAACCGTCCGTACAGCCTGAAATAATTTAAGAAGGACCTTGTGTATAATAATAATTTGTTTTGTTCATTTTGTCTAAGCATTAATTTAGTTATATGTGATATAAATATAATTTTTATTAGAAGTTAGACAGCAATCCATCTTCCAAAAGGTTGGCATACACATTAATTGATAACCGTATTGTTCATGTTTAGGTTGAAAAGCGTACAATTCATTTGTCTTATCTTCGAATCTATAAATATATGAGTGACATCTATTTAAGAATAACAGACAATCAAAGTACTAATATGTGCGAAAGAACATTTACGACTGTCAATAAAACAATGCAAAACGAATAAGCTACCTTCTAAACAGTATGTCCTTGAGACTGCGCAGTTTTTATTCATGCAGTTCGGACTGCATTCGCTGTCACATTTCTGACCGAACCACCCCAGGTCACATTTGTCACAATGTCCAAGCTCGAATGAACATGTTGGGGCCAAACAGAAGTCGCTACATCTGTCCGTGCATTGGAGATAGTAGAAACCGTCTTTGCATTTTCCAGCGTTGCAATTGCCTATGTAAAATTATATATAACGATAATAATTCATGATTAAATAATTAATAATCTTATTTCATAGTACATCTAGTGCCAATTATGATGTGGCTCATATACATGTGGTTACAGGATTTGTAAATGAAAGCAAAAAAACGACTCACATACAGATGTGTTTTTATCAACTGAGCATATTAGTTTTAGTTTCAGTTGGTTTCAGTTTGCATCGGCGTATGAAATTCTGGACCAAGAGTGAGTACTGGCACATAAACGATTTGCAGTTTCAAAGAAGTGACTCGGTTTGTAAACATTTTTGTTTTATATATGTTCGTTTCTTTCTGTGATGTGTACGTTTAAGGCAATTGTCACTTGCCTTAATTACAGCAATCGACTGGGCAAATATTAATGTATCTATTTCTTACGTAGTCAAAGCCTTCTTATATTTAACTTCTTCTTACCGGTGAATCTGTTACAGCTTAGAACGCCATTGGCATCAGTCCCACAGCCCTGTGAACAGCTTATGCTACAATTGTCTCCATGAAAACCCGCCTTGCACGTGATGCATGACCCATTGTCTCGGGAACATTCTTGACACCTTAATAAATAAAAGACGAATTCAAAAATGAAAACAAAAACACTTGACATTCTAGCAAAAACTGGTTTGTTTTGTTATTGATGTTGTATTTGTTTATTACTGATACAGGACTGGATTGTGTTTAAGGTAAAACTATAGTGTAAAAAGCAACCGTCAATATAATGCATTGAATGTTTTTGTACAAAACACTGTATTGTACTTGTTTGGGACTGAAGAATTGTATTCGTATGCCAAATGTATTGCAATTCCAATGTTTGTTTGCTGAACACACTGTATTGATAATATTTTGCATTAACTATGTTCGAATTTGTAAGACACGATATTACCAATGTTTTGCATAGACGATGTATGTTTACATAAACCATTGTATTGGCAATGTATTGTTTTGAAGATATATTTTATATAGCCAAACACAATCACAAATATCAAACAAATCGTCAGACATCATACCCTGAATTGAGACAAGGAGTAGTGCATTGCAACCCATAGTAACCGTCCTTGCACTTTGTGATGCAATTTCCGTTACTCTGAAACACAAAACACAAAACGTATAATATGTTAATGAATGTCCTATCCCTTTGTGTATCAAAAAAGATACACAATAGATGTTTTGCATGACAAGCCATTACGGAAATACAAATTATTTCAGAGATTGACGTCATCAAACCTAATTATATGCAATTCTTATTATACTAAAGTAAACGAGGTGCTAACATCCAAATTAATAAAAAGCAATGAAAATATGAGAAAGGGCTTTTACTAAGGATAATACATTCTATAAAAGAGTACCAATGACGCCGCAAAACACGATGCTGGTGACGAAGTATTCGTAGGTGAGAAGAATACGGAAGAAGATAATCTAACTATGGGACAGTGAAATTAAAGAAAGACGAGCAATAATAGCAAACTTGTCAGATATAGGCAATAAATACTGGACTAAGGTCATGAACTAAAGAGAAGAATAATAAAGATAATAAAAATGTGTTAAACGTGACAAGGGGTGTTATGTGTAATAAGAACGATGGTCCAAACGAGGTTGAGAGTTAAATGGGACAGAAGGGCGCGCGGAACAAAATAAACGAGGTGACATTATATAAAAACGTTGAAAGGGAGCAAAATACCATAAAGAAAATGAGGTTGCCTACCTGGAAGCAGGTATCATTGTAGCAGTTCGCGCAGACCTGGTCGCAGATGTTACCATAGTAAGTCTTGGCGCATGACGCACAGTGACCTGTGTCACGGTTACATGTTCCGTCCCCACAGGTCGCTGGACATTGCTTGTCACACAACACACCCCACATAGTCTTTGGTGAGCAGGCTAGAAAAATGGATTGTAAGTATTTCAAAAACAGCTTGCTTTAAACGCTCACCGACTTATAACTAAATACTGTAAAATGCACTATACTATACACGTATTTACAAATGCATGTTTAGGATTTAAACTACCGGCATGTTATTATTTTTAATTATTTTATAATAACTCTATCGAAGAGAAGAAGTTAATTATACGAATGGATCTCTGTTGTTCTTGTCAGTTCCGAGTTTAACTTTGTTTGGAAATTTGAATTTACATATATATTATTGGACAATGCTACATTTCCAGCAAGACATACAACTCAACATATAGCAAGCTAAATTGCCACACAGACGTCCATGTGTTAATTGTTGGTGTTATGAAAACCAAAATCAAATAGAAAATGAACACCAATCTACTAGCAACAAATAGCGGGAAACAGACGACAAATGACATTAAAAGCTTAAGTCAAAATCTACAGATAGCTCAATTTTGCTTTAAACCTTTGCCCACTTGCGTTCCGTTCAAAAGCGTGCTAGGAAAGTAATAGAAAGAAAACATGGCAGCAATGAATGTTGATACGTTTGATTTGTATGATAGAAATTATGCAATGGAATATAATCGGATGATTAATTTGTAGAATTTCGTTCGTTTAGCCGTTTATGTGTATGTTGCTACCCTGACAAAAAACAAAAGTAATGCAGTTTATGAATACAATTGCATTGTGACTTATGGCGTATATTTGTTCATGTGACGCATATTTAATAGCATTGTACGAGTTCATTTTAACACTATATTAATAGATACGGGTACATTATCTCAGTACGTGAACAAACGGTCAATACGTTTACTAATAGGATAACCAAAATACGTTCGGGAAAGAATCAGGCTAGTGAAGGTTTTAGACCTGTGGTAATTCGCCAGTTTAACGTAGAAAATTAGTTTTATTTTCAACGTTTTCATCTATTTTTGTGCGGCGGTTTAAAGCTAATTGCTGTTCGACTTGGATTCACCCGGATGGATATAGCTTTAATCTCGATTTCTACCTAATTCCACTTCAGTTTCAATCTATATTGCATTGGCATTCTGGTTATTGTGCCAATGGTTAAATGTGCAGGGCCCCGTGCATTTAAACCTGCAGTACGACACAGCTGGGTGGGGTTGGGTTTGGTGCATTCTAGGCAGGACCAGAGTGCTTGATCGCAGGTCCCGTCGTTACACGTAACCGCACATGTCAACTCGCACTTGGAGCCCCAGAATCCTGCCTTGCATCCCTAGCGGCACTCTCCTGTCCTGTTACAGTTCTGATTGGTGCAGTTCACCGGGCAACTTTGACTGCAACTGTCTCCGTACCACTTGAGTTCACATTCCTCAGTACAGCGACCGGTTTCGATATTACACGTGCGGAAGCCTAGTGAGTTCATGCCACAGTTGCTGTTACATTGCTCGGTACAGGTGGGTCTGAAGTAACCAGGAAGACACTGGCTTTCACTGCAAACTCCGTCCGTCCGTGCGCAGTACACGCGTCCGTCCGAGGCTCTGGGGAGGCACTTGTCACTGCAATTCACACTGCACTGGTTTCCATATTTGCCTTGCTTGCAGGACACGCATTCTCCGAAGTTATCACATGCCTGGCACCCGGAATACTTGCAAGGCGTTGTGCAGGTCAAAGAGTAATACCCGTCGTCACATCCGCTTGCGCATGCGCCTGTATCCTGGTTACAATTGCCTCCCTTGCAGTTTCCGCATCGGGTGGTGCAGTTCGCGCCCCCACCAGTCGTCTGCGCATGCGTCACATCGCGCCGTGTACCGGTCACACTGCCCGTTGAGACAGTTCTGGGGGCAGGTCAGGTTGCAGAAGAGACCACGTGTGGATGCGGGACACACTGGAAATGTAGACAGACAGACAACATATAGCGAGCAGTTTACATAGCAGCAACATGAATTAATGTGTGAACATTTGTGCATTAGATGTATGATGTTTATAACGTAAATGAGGTATTAAGTTTAAACATTGCATGATCACAATGACATAAATGGATTGCAAGGCCCTAATATACTATGCTTACATGTACAAGTAGGAAAGTTGCAAACTAATTATAAACTGGCATTATAAACTAATTAAAACGATGATAACATTATATATCATTTCAATTATGGCTGTTGACTCCCTTTCAAATAGCTTGCATTTCTACGTGACAATGTTTGGGTTCTTACTTTTTTAACAGAATACTCATTACACATTTTTGACATTATCTGAGTGAAACTCAACACATTAATAAATGTGAATTCATAATGAATATTTACGTCTTTGGAATAGCATGATATGTCTGTATATACCAATGCATTCCCATTATGAAATCCAGTTTTACGAAGTTAATAATGTGTATCAATAATGCACATATATTTGGTAAATGCATTTGTTGTCGACAGTTGCCACTGTAACTTCTGATCAAGATTGAACTTTAACTCTCTTTGAATTGTTTTAGTTTCTGCCCCCACGTGCTATAACTTCATATTATACCATATTAAGAAGAGTTTTCTTTGTTTTGCGGTATTCAATAACTGTGATATCGCTGATGTGCGGAGCCTTACCGTGCAATAAGTAGCGTGCGTGTAAATTACAACTAAATTTCAATATACCGCACGCTCATTATGGTATAAAACACTTGTAGCAAACGTTTACATTAATATGTTAATTATTTAACCTGCCCTGCGGCTCGTTAAATAATTAACATATTTCGGTAAAGTATGCTGCAGGTACTACTCATACCAAGTTAATTTTGCTAACGATTAACCAGTCGATAACCTGTCTTCGGAACCCACGTTCGCTTAAATACGCTATGCTTCTTGGTCAGACCGTGGGTGACCTGGCTAGAAAAACTTCGTACTCATTAATAATTAATGAGACATCTCATTGTATTAAAACAGCTACAAGCAGGCGGTGTTCGCTTTTATCGTATATACCGTTATCCTGCACGTCGTCGGTTTTTGAGCGGCGAGTAATCAATGGCTAGTAACCGGTCGACTGATAATTGTTTTCCAGACTTCATGCGAAGTGTATTCAACATCACTTAAAATTTTATTTTAATTTCATATGTCAGTAAGTGGCTCATCAATATTCATGAAAACGAACTTTCGACAGCCAATTCTCCCATGGTATGTAATGCAGTGGTAACGGAATATATACCGTGGCTTTCGACGATGTCGATAACCAAGCTGAGCAATTGCATCTATCATTCATTCGACCTAACGACAAGATTTGATTGACAATGCTGAAAGCAAGTAAGAAAGCTATAAATTAATTTCTTGGCAAACTTGTCTTGTAAACTCATTTGTATACTGTCAACGGTGTTTGTCAGAGTTTGGCCTATGTAAATGTTGTTATAAATCCCAAAGCTTACTGTCAATTGATTTCAATATGATTGGCATTGCTGGATACCACAATACTGTTAAATACGTGGTCTGAGTTGAGGGGGTCATTCGCTACTTCATTAATGAGTCTTAACATAACACATTTTTGGAGTTACCATTATTGTGTACTTCCTATGTGTGGGTGCACATACCAATCAACAATGGAACTGGAAGCTTGGTTCACAACTTAAATAAAGTTAAAGCTCATTTAATGTCTTAACAGTTAATCGTCTGCTGGTGTATGTTGCTGTAGAATAGGCATGTACAGAACATAACCAGATGGACCGTCTATATTGAAATCCGGTGCAAATGTATTAGAACATAAACCTACCGAACATCACTGGATCAATATTAAATAACGCGTAAAGAAACACGAAGTCTCCTTATTCTTGTGTGTATGTACGATCGTTCATATGAATTATTTTCAAAAGCAGATAAAAGTGATATTAAAACTTAAAAGCAAACAGAACAACATAAAAATGACGAAGGAAACACTTCAATATGAAGTATATAAAAAAGTACTAGTGTCGAGGTGTTGCATCATTTATTAGTGTTGTGTAACCTAAACCAACTATCAAGTCAAACGTATATACATATAACTGAGTTTGCGCTTGTACATACAAAAACTACTCGGTGAATAAAAAAACTAGCTTATTGTGCGTTTAAAAGCTGTTTGTTCTTAACTTGTATTACATTTTAAATATAAATATATGTCAATTCACTTTATTGTGTTAATTGTATTTTATTCCCTATATATGTTGAAAGATCGTACCAAAATACTTACATCAACGTATTAGCGTTTACCATGCCTGTGTATACCTTGTTAGATTCACAAAAGAGCAACACTGCTTAACAAATGAATGAACATTGTTACGAAAACTACATCCAAATGCATTAGAAAAGCAAAACCACCCAAGCAAAGCACAAAACACCACTACAGCATTGAGCATTACAGAAAAGGCAGAAATGGCTGTATATGTATGAATGTATATCTTCAACAAATACATATATATAGGCGTGGTTTTCGTGTAATATAGGCACGCTTCCTGTTTTGGATACTGTACCTGCGTCGCGGCAGAGCGGCGTGCGATCCTGAAAACAATCCGCGCAAACCCCTAACTTCCGGTCGCACGCGTCATCCGTGCAGGTCTTGATGCACACGTGCTCACAGAAGTCGCCAAAGTAATCTTTCACGCACCCGTCACTGCACACGCCGTCTCGTTGGCAACGCTTAGCACTTCCGGCACAGGTCTGGTTGCACTGCCGCTCGCACATGGGTCCGAACCTTCCGTCGATGCATCCGTCTGTGCAAGTGCCGGTAGTAAAGTAACAGCGAACTAAATTATCAACGGCATTAGGTAGGCAGTTAACTGGGCACGGGGTCACGCACGCGTTCCCATAGTAGCTGGGCTTGCACGCTGCGATCAGGCACGCTCCATTGCTCTTGTTGCAGTTGATGAGTCCGTTGGTTGATGCCAGGCACTGAGAGCTACAGTTGACGTCACAGTTGGCACCGTACAGACCTGCCTTACACGTGACGCATTGTCCGGTTTGCCTGTCACATAACGAACATCCCATATGTAGGCAAGACTTTGAGCACGTGTCCGTGTAGAATCCATCCACGCATCGTACGTCGCAAGTGCCCGTAAACTGTGCACACGTGCCTTGTGCGCAATTCTGACAACGTGACTCGCACGTGTTACCATAGTAACCGGGTTTACACGAGTCACAAATAAGTGTCATATGTCCGCACGTGTCAGCACACGTGCTTGAGCAGTTGTATTCACAAAAGAGGCCATGCTTGCCTACAGGGCAGGCTGAAATCCCAAACGCAGAGAAAGTAGGTCACCGAGCCAAGCAAAAACTAAGAATAAAAATATTTACTAAGAAAGCTCTGTGCGACAACTAAGGAAATGCTAATCGACAATGACTGAGAATATAAGAATTAAAAAAATATAACGAATATGAACCATTAATAAGAAAGCTTATAAAGAATTTATAAGTAAGTAAAATGAAGCTAATAAATTAAATAAAACGTATCACGCTAAAAGCATAAACTTTGGGCAACAATAGTTATAGCAACGACTACTTCGGTAAAGCATCGTTGATTTTTTTTTAAACACTGCCTGGATACAACGTGATTAATGAAATAATAAAATGACAAATACTACTTAAGAGCTCGCGTCAGGTATATACATTATTATCTACCAAACAGATTTGTTTGGTTAAACCAATACTACTTAAGAGCTCGCGTCAGGTATATACATTATTATCTACCAAACAGATTTGTTTGGTTAAACCAATACTACTTAAGAGCTCACGTCAGACATATACATTATTATCTACCAAACACATTTGTTTGGTTAAAAAAAAACTGCACGCAGAAAGATACACAGTGCTTTACATGTGCACAATTAGCAACTACTTGTGTTATTAAAGAAATAATTTTCGATCTATCGTCGTTTATCTGCCAATAAACACGAATTTAGAGTTCTCATGCGTCGTATATAAACCGAGGGGTTGTGAGCCCGAGTTAGGCCGGATGGTTTAATAACCTCGCATCAGAGCGGCAACGAGTTGTTTATTGCACGATAAACAACGATAATGTGACAATAATTTCGATTCTAACATGATCTGACACATATTTTGTGCAATTATAATAAGAACTACAATTTACTATGTTTCACCCAACTTCCTTTTTAAAATGCTTTTATCTTTGACGTTATTCATTGATAAAAATTCATTGTGACGTCACTTTCAATGATAAAGGATGACGTCAGTCTTGGAACTATTTGTTCGCGTTGTTTACTAGGTAGTTTAACAACGATAATGTTGTTCTTTGTCTATATATAAAAAATATCCGAGTATCATGCTATAATATATGATATATCATTTATATTGTATACCAACTAAATAATAATAAAAACAAATACAACAAAGTTAAAGCAAGCGCGTGTTTTGTTCATCATCCATCATAAACGTGATTTGTGTTTTGCAAGAAATTACCTGAATGCAAAATTCAAGAAGTCTATGCTATGTGCGATTTTTGTAGGGTGATAAATGATAGTGTTGCCTGCAGTTGAAGTGTCCTCTACCAATCCTTTGTAAGTGCAATTGTAAAATGTGTATCATATCTTAGAGAGTTTTTATTGTTTTGCCCATTGTAAGTTCAATTGTAAAATGTGTACCATATCTTAAAGAGTTTTCATTGTTTTGCGGTATTCAATAACTGTGATACAGTTGAAGTCACCTCTACCAATCCTTTGGAAGTGCAATTGTAAAATGTGTACCATATCCTAAAGAGTTTTCATTGTTTCGCGGTATTCAATAAGAATTGTCCTCTACTAATCCCTTGTAAGTGCAATTGTAATATGTGTACCATATCTTAGAGAGTTTTCATTGTTTTGCGGTAGTCAATGAATGTGGTACAGTTGAAGTGTCCTCTACCAATCCCTTGTAAGTGCAATTGTAATATGTGTGCCATATCTTAGAGAGTTTTCATTGTTTTGCTGTAGTCAATGAATGTGGTACAGTTGACGTGTCCTCTACCAATCCATTGTAAGTGCAATTGTAATATGTGTACCATATCTTAGAGAGTTTTCTTTGTTTTGCGGTATTACTTATGTTTGTGATAATTGTTTTTTGGATTACTTATAAACATACGTATCGCTTAGAAGACATTGGGAAGACGTCTATACGATTCGTAGAATGTTATAGAAGATATTTGTTTAATTCCGTGTAAGATGGTACTATTTTTCATGAGTGGTCATGGAAACTATATTTTCACGAGTGGCGCAGCCACGAATGAAAATATTTAATGTCTATGACCACGAATGAAATAAAATACGAGCTTACACTGAATTAAGCCAAATTTTCTTTTTATTTCATGCTTGTGGACGATAAATTTTTAAAAAAAAATGCGAGATATGCTGAAGCGTCACACGTTTTGTGTATTATGACGTCATAAATATGGCGTCATATGATTCCTTAAATGTCACTCACTGTTGTGGTGGGAAAATAGTGCCGTACTTAACTGCGTCGTGAGTAAACCGGTCTTAATGCATGTGCATAACATGTCGTCCGCACAGGCTAATCCAGGACTACACTTTCCGCTTGTATGGTATTTTCTGTTTCAAGGAAGTCTCTTCTAAACATAAATCCACTGTAGGCGGAAAGTGCCGTCCCGGATTAACCTGTGCGGACTGGTTTTATCACGACGCGCCTCATATGTGTATTAAATTTTATTGTGTGTTTTCTGTTGTTTAAAAATGCCGATGCTTACCTTGGCGATTAGGGTATTCTTAATACTTTCAAATAATTAAAAATAAGAAGTTACAAGCAGTTCGATAATAACCCAGAGTGAAATGATCAAACATTATTATTTCACTCGACCTAGAGTGAAATGATCGGGTTATCATGCACAGGTATTCTCCACTCATTCACCGCATAGCATGAAATAAAATAATTATACAAAATTTCAAATATACCTCACGAGCTTTTTTAAAGTGTTAAATTGTTTAAAAAGTTGAAGTCTGATCTAGGACTGTTTTTATCTTAACTTACATTTTTAATGTATGGCATTATTTTCCCAACTAAACAGATCAAGAATAAACTGTCTACATGTATGTGCCGATAAAATATATTATATATAGCTTTTAATTCCTAATGACAATAATATACATATTATATTAATACATAGGTATTGCATTTATGGTCTCCGAAATACAGGTATTACGCCTAATAAAGTTATTCAAACACTTCACCCCAGACGTAAATCAATCCAGAAACAAGCATATTTAAGACCATTGCTCCAATAATAATAGAAATGTGTTAAATATGTTTTACAAAATCTGCATTGGACTGGTCTTTTTAAAAATATTTAGTCAAAACTTAAGAAAAATCTGAGCATTTTAATCGGATTATCTGACAAAGTAATGCATTGCTTGAAGATTCTTACACGCAGTTAAATCCCAAGTGTGTTAATTGTAGTATTTACCATGCATATGTTCCAAAGCGTAATTTTTAAACTCTGAGAAACACGTAGTACAGTGGCTGATCTGGGTACATACTGAAAAAAATGCATGCTCTGGGGAAGAATAAAACACCTTCAGAAAGAAAACATAATATGTCAGACATACTTGCATTTCATTAAAACAACAAAAACACACAGAGACAATTAAGAATATCTACATAAAACGTCTTATATTATAGCGCGAAAAACACTATTAAATACACAAATAGCATATGTATGAAGCAGAATTGTTCATTATACGAACATTTGTATGTGTATTGTAGATATGTGATAAATGTGCCCTAAATCCCCTAGTTAAATGCCATCGTTCGTATTTGTGATAGATACCTTAGAAATTATTGTGTTGTTCTTAGTTCAGCAAGAATGTACATTGAGCATCGGTTAGTAAAGAATGACGATATTCTGCTGGTTGAAGTGGATAATTGTAAGAAAATAATCCGTTACATGGTGAAAATTTTCATTGTGCGTGTATTTGCAAAAATTGCTTTTTATCCTATTGCTACAATCAATTGATCTCCAAATTATGACGTTGTTAGCAAACAAAAAAAAACAGGTGTGAAAAATTGGGAAACCAAAGTGTTTTATTTTACATATGTTTACGCCATTTACATGATTTATGAGTACAGCATAATAGGATAAATAGAATAGTATGTGAGTGTTGGATGAATATTGAGTTTATCATGCTCGGCTCAAAACAGTGACATGCTCGGCAAGCCTCATGCTTCCATGTTAGACATCTCGGCCTCGCATGATAAACTTGATCTTATCGAACCCTCAAATAATATTCTCTATTTATCCATTTTTTGGCGAAAACAAATGTACGTTTATGTAATATTATAACGCTTGGGTTTTAATTATAGAAAATATATATTCCATTAAAAATCCTGAAATTTCAATATATAATTCATTTGCTTAGTAGACTGGGGAAAAAACAGGTGTCGTCGTGCATGTTTGCGCAAAGAAAGGTAGATAGTTCACATGACTGTGCGTAAATATGTTCTGCAAAAACAGATTGAAATGAAAAATATTATTAATTACAATGCAATAACAACACCGTTGATGAATATGTTATTTAGATGCATATTTGAGTATGTTAGTAAAATACAGCAGTTGATTATAACTATGTACACAAGTGATTACCGCCAAAACACTTTAAACGATCATCGCTAGCAAGTGCACATCTATTCTAGGTTAGTACTCGGCTGGATGTTTCTACTTTCGTTTTGTTAATTTCCAGCTAGTAAGGGTAAGGAATAACAGAAAGAACAGACCAGAACAAAACAGATTATTTATAACGACTTGCACAAATAAATGCACTTAAGTCTGCCTTAACCATCATTATACAATAACGTATATCAAAAGGTCATGTGAAAAGTGTATTGATCATACAATCAAAGCTTTCGGACTCAATGGCTGTTAATAGTTTCTAAAAATATATAACATATATGTATTGAAAAACAGGAAAAATCAAAGCAATCATAATTGCCAATCAGACATTTTTCAGCATATCTATCTTACGCGATTACTGGTAATATTAATTGAGGCGTCCAAACAGTAAGCAAACTGTTCCTTGGAATACCGTAATATTGGTAACCAATAAACTACAATAATAACAACAATTTACACAGTTGTTAACTTGTAGACAGTATCGTAAGAATGAACTGCTACGACTATCGTATCTTTTATCCATACATAAAACATCCTAAACATTGAAAAAAGTATCTGTGGATTATATGTATTATGAAACGCCATTCAAAATATACTTGCTAACTAGAAGAGTTCCTTTGACAGCCAGATTGATAAGATTTATTTCGTATATTTTCTGATTAGGTTTGAAAATTTAGTAGTAGTAGTAGTAGTAATAGTAGTAGTAATAATACAAGTAGTAGTAGTAGAAGTGGTAGCGGTAGTAGTGGTAGTGGTGCTGGTGGTGAAGGTGGTGGTGGTGGTGGTGGTGCTGGTGGTGCTGCCGGTGGTGGCGGTGGTTGTGGTGCTAGTGGTGGTGGTGGTGGTGGAAGTAGATGTTGTAGTGATAGTGGTGGTAGTGGTAGTGGTAGTCGTAGTAGTAGTAGTAGTAGTAGTAGTAGTAGCAGTAGTAGTAGTAGTAGTAGTAGTAGTAGTAGTAGTAGTAGTTGTAGTAGTAGTAGTGTTAGTAGTAGAAGTGGTAGTGGTAGTGGTCGTAGTGGTGGAGGTGGTGGTGGTGGTGCTGGTGGTGGTAGTTGTAGTGTTAGTGGTAGTAGTGGTGGTGGTGGTAGTGGGGGTGGTGGTGGTAGTGTTGGTGGTGGTAGTGGCAGTTGTAGTGATAGTGGTGGCAGTGGTAGTAGTAGTAGTAGTAGTAGTAGTAGTTGTAGTAGTAGTAGTAGTAGTAGTAGTTGTAGTAGTAGTAGTAGTAGTAGTAGCAGTAGTAGTAGTAGAAGTAGTAATAGCAGTAGTTGTTGTTGTTGTAGTTGTTGTTGTAGACGTAGTAGTATTTGTTGTTGTTGCTGTTGTTGTGACTGCTGTTGTTGATTATGACGTTGTATTTGGTGCTGTTGCTGATGTTGTTAATGTCGTCATATTAGCAGTAGTCGTTGTTATTATAGTCATTCACATTCAACTTCACTTGCAGCTATTACGATTTATGTTCAAGCACTGACACTTGTTATTACCTGCATGTGCAAACTGGCATAAGCACGCCGCTACACTAAGACAGAACAATAAATTCCACATTTTATCAGCACTCATAGATGTCTTGATGTTCGCCGTAATAGACAACATGACTCCTTAAACCGTAATCCAATATTACTATATTTAAGAGGTTCAAAAGGCTTAAAAATACACTGCGCTTGGATTTGAATTTCAGTTTTAATTATTGTTCCTATAGGTGGGAGATCAATGTATTGTTCAGTCTAGTGTACAGTTCGTCTAGTTTGTAAAGCCAGGACAAAGAATAGCAGAATTTGTCGTAAAACATAAACAATACGAGCAACCCGGAAGTTTAGAATAATTACTCATGTTAAACCTGGGTAAGTCTAACCATGTTCTGTAGATGCGCCCTGTACAAACGTAGATTGTGTTATGACGGCACTGTGAACATTGTTAAAGCATAATCCTTACGCATGTTTCAATATTCGTCTTCAGCTCTCAATATACATAACTAAATGTTCATGCTAACAATTTAAAGGGACGTACATGTATTCATAGATTTTCATGCTATTGCATGAATCTCGTGAAAACACCATTGCATGTGACGTAAACACCTAAGTTGTGTAGTAAATCATATTATCTCGCGATGCCTTGATTTTGCCCCATTCTTAAAATAATTTAAAATGCGCCGTTTTAAATTTTCATTTAAAATAAGGCTCGAATTATTACCCGATGGTAACTTTCATTCCGTAACAATCAACCAAACATAATAATTAACAATGCTCATAGGCAATGGAAATTGAACCACGATCACCGCGGTGAGAAGAGAATGTGGCAGCCAGTGTCGAAAACTCCAAAGCACTGCACATGTATATAAGCTGAACCGATATATTTTATCCTATCTTTGTATTTGTTTTTGTTGCCATGTTACATTTCAAGTCATTTCATGATGTACACACCCCTTTTCAGAAAATTACAAAAAACAAGATATGCACATGTATTAACGTATATATGTGTGCCTACTTCAAATAACTCATTGCAACAATTCTCAATACACCTGTATCGGTCACGCTACGCATTCACAAACAACCCCTGTCGGCTAAGGCCGCTTTTCCATATATCCGTATCCGCATTTGTATCCGCATCATTATCCGCATAAATATTATACGCAAATTAATGTCGAATATTTTGTTTTCTTCTTATTTTCAAATAGTTGCAATGTCTGAGTAAGAAGATTTTTAAATTATTTATTACGTCGGCTGCAAATATTTATGCCAGATTTTGAAAACATTCACATGTGGTGGATTTTAATCATTATAAAGCATCCAACAATTGTATCTACAGTGTCAGTCATGACTAATTTAAAGGTTACCCGTTATTACCGAGTTATTGTACGGATGCAGTTTGGACATATGGAAAAGCGCCCTTACTTGAGAGGTTTAATCTTAAGATTACGTAGTATATCTATTGAAACAAAAATAATAATGTCAGCTTATATTGCATGCATTTATTTGTATATGTCTTTTTTCGTAGGGCAGTGCAAGCAACATATACAAAGAAGCAATATGTAATGGTATAAATAAATGCAAACGGTACAAAAACACCGTCGGATTATTGCTCACGTAACAAACTGTTGTTGTTTCGGGGTTTATAGTCCTTCCGCGCCTTAGGATGTATTATGTAAGGACTAGCACGTAACAAACTAACAAAGCAGTGTTATGAACATCATAATGACAACTATATTGGCAAATTCATTCGGTATCATTTTAAGTGCCCGCATCAATCATTAAATTATTATTTTATCTTTAAGTATGCATTCTCAAATGGAAATACGATTTATTTTGCAATGGCAATTATCAATGGAGAATGATCCCCCGTGCTTTATTATTTGAAATATAATTGGTTCCCACTGTATATATATACATTAAAATAACCTTTTGCAATATGATACTTTTCCTTTAGATTAAATGTCATCTGCAAGCCATCAAGTGTAAGGCTTCAGTCAAACAGCGTGTTGAATATGTGTATGTCTTTGGCATGTATATAAAGAAGAATAACAGGTCTTGCAGTACTGTGTACGCAACTATGACATATGTATTCATAAGTGATGCTCTCCATCATGAGTACATAAGTATAACTTTTTCGTAAGATTTGAAGCTTGTATTAACGATTGGTCGTTGATCAATATTCAGCTTTAAGACTATAGACAGACACAATTCCAGCATATACCTCAATATTCAATCATGGAAGTCGCACAAAAGATGAATATGGCAAAAAGTTAAATTAAAAATTCATTAAAATGTCTTTGAAATATATCAATATAGTGCAGTGTACTGAATGTGAATTGTTTGTGCCTTTATCAGCTATTGAACCGTTATCTTCGTCATTTTAAATACTCGTATGTTTCATTTGTAAGAATGTAAAAAGTGCTTATGGTATGAAGAAATAATATTCTAGCGTGCCTTATAATGTATTCTGTGCTAATGTGCCCTTGATAGCTTTGTATTCTAATGTGCCCTATATAGCTCTATGTTTTAAGTTGATCTATATTATAGCGTAATATTCTAATGTGCCCTATATAACAGCGTTATATTCTGATGTGCCGTATTTAGTGTTCTATTATATTGAGCCCGATATAGCTTTGTATGTGTATAAATAAACAGCGTTCTGTTTTTATTTGAATGTGCCCAATATATAGTCCTATATAACCTGCTGGTTTAATGTGTGCTATATAGTCAGCTTTTCTACTGTGCACATAGTCTGGTGTTTAAATGTGCGCTATTCAGCCTGGTCTTCAAATTTGCCTTACTAGTATAAAGTCTGGTCTTCTTTGGTGCGCTATTGAGCCCAGTGTCCTAATGTGCGATATTTAGGCCTGTGTTAAAATATGCGATATTAAGCCTGGAGTTTTAATGTGCGCTCTTGTTGCTGGTGTCTAATTTGGTGCAATGTATACAGGTGTTCTAGTGTGCGCAGTTTAGGCCTGTGTTAAAATATGCGATATTAAGCCTATAGTTTTAATGAGCGCTCTTGTTGCTGGTGTCTAATTTGGTGCAATGTATACAGGTGTTATAGTGTGCGCAGTTTAGGCGGGTATTTATCGGCATTCACATAATTCCACCTTCGCATAGCGCTAATTCTCCATTTGATTTTTTTTTCATAGTTCGTATTTAGCCATTGATTTATTTATTACAATACATTCTCCTTTAGGACTGACTGCTCTCGATTTCCTTAAGACACAGTTTGAGCATGTAGCATGATGTGCACACATGTTGATCATTTTAGCTATTGTATTGATTGCAAAAATAACATTGTGCAATGTCTTCATGTATATGATCACATTTATTTGTTATTGCCTGTGCATAATTAAGTACTATTTATTGTTTGGTGCACATCATGCTACTGCACTAAGTGCATGTCTATGCTCAGATGTACCTTTGCTTGTTTCTGTTGACATAATGTTCTATTTTTGTTGGTTTTGAAAACACGCCCTTTCTGCTTAATGTAAATACAGTGAAACCTGTCCAAACCGAACACTGCGAAAACCGAATCCCTGTCAAAACCGACTTTGTTCGGTCCCGATTTTTTTCCTTCTTATTTTATATATAAAAAAACCCATAAAAAACAGAACCCTGTACAAACCGAATACGCAACGATTTTATCACAAATTTGATCTCAGTCAACCTTAAAAAGCACTGAATAAACCGATCGGTCAGGTGTCACTTCACGATACCGCAGAGGTGTGAACCCGATCATTGGTGACACAATTACACAAAAAGGGAATATTCGTCATGGTGATAACGGGGCAATGGTACAAATAGCGATCAACTAGTTGGTGTATACAGTAGTCAACTTGTGAAAAACAGATTCGTAGGTTGTTTTTTATGTTAACATTTATGTACAGTGTCAAGTTTTAAATGTTTCAGAACAGTGTAATTAATTTATACATATAGTTAGATCACTAATCTCCATAAGCCTAAGGCCTTTACAAACGAGCTAAAATACATATGTTTATACTCAACAAAGAAGTCAACAATTCGTGATTTATTTAAACAGATGTACATAAGTTGTTCGTTGAATACATGAACTTGTTTGATTGTTAATGTGAGCGTCGTTTTATGTACAAATACACATTTTTTATTTGCAGATAACAAAAATAATAAACCCTAATCAAAATGTACACATGAACATGTGTTGGTCTTATTATATACTCATATTGACATATAAAATAGAACGAACATTTTAATGGAAAAGGCATTTAATTAAAAAAACTGAATAAACCGAACAATCGGCTCAGTCCCAACGATATTCGGTTTAGACAGGTTCTACTGTAGTTAATGTACATTTATTTATGTTCATTTATGTTGTTTTTGTTCTTGCCATGTAAATAATTGATTAATTTGTCAGTTTTCACGTAAAATGTTGTTTCTATTGCGTTCACTTTTGGAACAAAGAACAAGCTATGAATATTTGCTTCTGCAACATTTAAAACAGTTATGTTCTTTGTGTTTGACCTGGGATGCAAACCCAACAGTTAGAGTTTTGATGTATGCTAACCTGTGTTGATACACTCTTGTTTATAGAATGTTGCACACTGTAAATGAATGGTTGCTCAAATCTTTATATGCGAGACTCTGTATCTAGGCAATGGTGATAAAAGTGCTTTGGAAAAAATCAGTATTCGCATGTGTCTTAATGAGCTTAACAATACCTTATGCTTCACATCATACACACTGCTTTTTTTGTCAAAGATTACGTTTACCATACCATTGCATACATATTGCAGTCTAATTTTTTATTTGATCGACATTTCCATAGTTCCATCTTCACCGAGTGCTACTCTGTCCATGTGGTATGTCCTTTGTGTTTGACTTGGGATGCAAATCCAACAGTTAGTTTTGTTGTATGCTAACCTTTATTGATACGCACTTGATTATAGAATGTTGCACACTTTAAATGAATGGTTACTCAACTCTGTATATGCGAGACTCAGTAGTTAGGTAATAGGCCTACAACTTTGTTCTATTTTATTATATGCACATGTGTGTTATTTTAGCAGATGTGTAAATATATACAAAAAATGTTATATTATGTTCTTTTTTATTGAATTTATCCAATATTTAAGTAGTTAAGCAACATAAGAAAATGACATTCACCTTTCATGTTTCACAGCTAAAATTCAAGTGGTTGAAAAGAAAAGTATTACACTGCTTTCATGATGAAAGTCTATATTTATAAATATTTTAAACATTGGATGGTCATTAAAACAAAGGTTGACAACATTAAAGCCGCATGCTCTTGCTTAGTTTCGTAGCAGATTAGAGCAGACAAGACCGTGAGTAACCAGTTAAAACACGCATTTAAAAGAATAAAATGCCGTTATTGTGATATAAATAAATGAAACGCGTGATAAATGATCCAAGTCGTGGCAACAATTTGTTTCATCACGGTCTGGTACAGCCATATAACCGTCTGAACACTGCAGTAGTATTAAAAAAAATTCTGGAAACATCTTTGGTCTTCAAATTTGCCTTACTAAAATAAAGCCTGGTCTTCTTCGGTGCGCTATAGAGCCCAGTGTTCTAATGTGCGATATTAAGCCTCACCGTCTGTACACTGCAGTAGTATTAAAACATTCTCTGGAAACATCTTTGGTCTTCAAATTTGCCTTACTAAAATAAAACCTGGTCTCCTTTGGTGCGCTATAGAGCCCAGTGTTCTAATGTGCGATATTAAGCCTCACCGTCTGTACACTGCAGTAGTGTTAAAACATTCTCTGGAAACATCATTAACAGCTCTCTTATATAAAGAAATATTGCTATACTAAAACATTTTAACATACTAGTAGAATAAAAACACTTGTTCTATAACCAGTATCCGTCCATTCGTATTAAGCATTTATCATTCCATAGAGAAGTCTGCCTGACACAAATAGCTTCAAAATAGTTCATATACCAACCAGCATGAAATCTGATATCTGTTTACCGGTTGATCCATTGCATACATCATTGTGTAACTTAGTTTTGCCGTAACATGCATATCAATAACTGTTGGTAATTTTGTTAGATGTTATATTGTCCAAACCTACAAGGGCGAACTCTATACCTGGGCTCTTAAATCTTCAAATAGCGAACAACTGAATTGCCTTTAGCGCTTTGATTTTTAACTGGATTACAATTGTATTCTGAAGGAACCAAAATGTTTCCAATTGAACAGGAACACATTTCAAATGATGAAAATAATCCGTCAGAGCTGCTGACGAGATACGAGTTCTCATGGTATATTAGCCTTGAAACTAGGCTGATTTTAAAGAGCATTTGGCAGGATAAATAAGTTATCTTCCCTATGTTCCCTTGTTGTTAATGTTCGGTAAAATACAAGAAATATCACAACCCATAGAGCGTGATACAACGTGTTGTCAGCCCTCAAATAGGGTGTGATATTTATATATTACCACACCGGTGGTAAATGTATCGGCACATTTGTCGGGGAAGTGTTTATTTGGTAACGCGTGCTTCGAATGTATTAGGACCGCCCATAATTGTTGCAGAAACCAATACTTGATTTTCTTCTTTGTATATAATTGTATGTCATGTGAGAATCTTCAATATGACAACACGGTGCATACTTGCTCCCGAATCGTTTGAAACCACTGCTACCAATAGGTGTTGGCTTATGTTCAATCGAACAAGTACAAGTTTGCAACCCACTGCATTGTGGTTTAGTTGTATGTGTTGCAAAAAGTCATATTTGTATATATTTTGTTAACTACGGCATGTTTGGAAAACTCATATGTGGGTTGCATATTGGCACGGGTTTGGAAATATCAAAAGATTTCACTTGTCCGTTACAAAATGTTACTTGTTCAATAAAGTATAGCTTTTATTAGAAATGTTGCTTACATATTGTGTCTTTAAATAATAAATGAAACACATTATTTGAATATAAATAATAACAATAATATGATAATTAATACTTAACTTTAACATCATTGTCACACCCTAAAATTGTATTTCTCCACGGACAACTTGACAGCAAATGTTTTCTTGTCCGATAGTAAAATTACACACGTCGGGCATCGAATGTCCATACCTATGACCTCTTCTAAATGTCGATAATTGATATCTATAAATATTCATTCTTTTAATTGCTTTAGTGCTATATAGCGACACACAAATACCTTTAAAACCATTTTCTTAAAAAAAAAAGAACGACTGCAATGTGTTATACTATACACACATTAATTGTCTCTGTACTGATGTGCAAAATGACTAACATTGAAAACACGATAAGCTGCAAGACAAATGTTACTAACAAACATGTGACTTATGTACATAAAAAGTTCTGAATACCTACGAGAAATGTAGCATTCTCTCTGAAAGAGGATGTTTGAAGTAGAAGTGCCTCAATAAAGAGCCATGACTGCACACTACAACCAGTACGTCAGAACTATGAGTGTTCAGCTTAAGAAGGAAGATATTATGCAGATGTGAATACTTGATAGCGCGAGAAATCTCCAAGTGAAACGCAATGACTTACTAAGGTTGTCCAGAAAGTTCGCAGTCTGCTAAAATATTATTT
The DNA here is from genome assembly GCA_027627225.1 of Congeria kusceri. Taxonomy (NCBI): domain Eukaryota; kingdom Metazoa; phylum Mollusca; class Bivalvia; order Myida; family Dreissenidae; genus Congeria; species Congeria kusceri. The sequence goes on from JAPFQT010000194.1 coordinate 309,792, forward strand.
GTTTTGCTTTAAGAAAATGTATAAGAACTGCAGTGATTACAAGTATAATTGGTAAGTTTGTAAAATATATTTAAAATGCATGAATGGTTGACATACACACACCATAACAGAATCAGTGCAACAGACGAAGTAAGGAGCAGTTGACGCCGATAACGACGAGAACATAACGTCGCTATTTCTCAAAATATTCTCCAAACGCTGAAACTCACTTTACATGCCGAAGTACCCACTGCAAACAGATTTCCCAGTACCATTCGCTGCCTTAATGCCTTATCTTTGATCTGTTCGTACTTTTTAGTTTAGAAAGATTGTAATAAGTAAACGCTGCCCATACATGTTAGAATGTAAACACAGCAACACTGTGAAATTTATAGTGGCACAGTCGCGACTCAACTATTCTAAATCCGTTGAACACGGAGGAAGTCGACAGTCATAGATGTATCATCGCATCGATCTGCTGGGGCAGTGTCCTAATGGATCAGCATGTTTTCAAGGTCTCGGCGTATCATCTCAGAGAAATACAATATACTGAAAATGAGAAAGCTTTCTACTAATATGCATAGTTTACTGGAGTTCATGCAAACGAACAATGCCAGGTAAACACCAACCTGTGAACACCCTGCCGACAAATATCCTCTACTCACAATGTTCATTCTGTCAGCAAGATTTATTCCGGGATTTACCCAAATCCTGTTAACACCGCATTACTCCGTACGAACGTCAAAAGTCATCATCTCTTCTTTATCAATATTCGTAAGCGTTTGTTGATTCATGGACATACAATTTCTAGATTTGACACAGAGTTGAAAAAGAATTTAATAAATAAATACGTTTAATTACTGCCCTATTGTTTGCCATTTATGAAGCAAAGCCAATACAGAAAAACTAGGGAAAATACAATATAAAGCTCTAGAGATAGTGTTCAACTCAATTTATGAACAACTACTCAGTAGAATAGGACTTCCAACTCTTCATTTAAGTAGAGTCAGATGCATTGCTATTAAAGCATACACATGTGTACACGGCATTTCCCCAGAATACGTTCAGGATCTTATTTCTTTTAAAAATTGTAAATTTTCTCTCAGATACGAAACACTGTTGATGTACATTCTGTAAGAACAACTAAGTATAGGAAAAACAGTTTCCGCTTTGAAGCTGCCCAGCTGTCCAATAGACTGCCTAAAGATATGCGGTGTTCTAAAACTATTCCGACTTCAGAAGGCTTATACCCACTTGGACTTATTCCAAATGTAAATGTTCCATGTGTAGAAAATATATTATCTTTTTTAACATTTACATTGTAGCTTACACTTTTGATGTATCTTTATCAAACAATAGTCAATAGATTTGAACTAACCCGAATCTTCGTTTAATATTGTATAATTCTTTGCATGCATGCCATATCTGCCATTTTGCTTAACTATAATGCCAGTGTTGCCATCTGTATTTTTTTTAATAAGCCTATGATTTATACTTAAACTCTTAAATAGTAATACTTAGAAGCTTGTATAGTTTAGATAAGATGCTTTTGTTTATTCATGTATACTGAGCCCCTGTCGAGGTTAATAAATATATATTTGTTTGGCTGTTATGATGTGTATTTAATGCATTTATATAGTTTGTCTTAAATTATAATTGTGTTTAAAATGTTATAAATGTTAATAATTTATTTGATCTCATCTCTATTTAGCTATTAATACTGAGATAGTAGTCTTATTATGTTTAAGTCTGCAATATTTATTTATTTTATAGAATGTTAATATAAATAATAATATATTATTATATTTTCAGCCTAACTAACTAATTAAATTTTATTTTTTGGCTAAACAACTCTTTTTTAAGCTTTGTTACATTTCGGGAAATAGCTCATCGAGCTAATGTTGCTCGTTATAATGTATCCTACTTGAAATACAGATTATTGTATCTTATATCTTGTTGAGCTTTACAATAATGCAGATTCACGGGAAATTGACCAATAAAGAAGTGCCTGAAGATTGATTTACAAGTAAAACTATTGAGAACAATTTGAAGTGTTCCATATTTTCGGGTTGCTTTGTTAAAACAATGTACGTTGAAACTATTTAGCGTTAAAATATATGGTGGCATGTTTCTGAATATGATAACCAGATAATGTTCACGAAAGTTCAACGAATGTTGACGAAAATAAAAAAAGAAAATCGCGTGAACTTGACAAAACTTTCGCGAAACATGGTTATGTTTTCGTGCGAATATCACCTGGTTATCAAGTGAAAAAGTCAAATAAGTGCCAACTAGTAGTGGCACTACTGCATAAGATAATCAGAATTGTTTTTCGCGAATTGTTATTATTTAAATAAGATTTAATGAAAAGTTCCTGCAATATAGTTTTTCTTGTTTTCAGAATAATTTCCAAACTTTCAATAAAATATTTAGCCTTTAGCGAAGAATAATACGATCTTTAGATCGCATGCAGTACAAGTGTCTTGTTATCTTATGCAAAAGAATGCCACCATAAAAATATAACCAAAATAGACAGTATTGATAGCAATAACTATTTATGCAAGCACACCGATACAATTTGTTTTAAGAATGTTACATTTTATTTTACAACAGCAGTCTAAGAACTTTCCGGACAACCCTCGTACAACGCTAAAAACATGTTTGGTAAACTGTTGTATAGTATGACTATTGTACTATCCGTTGCTTAAAAACAGCATAACTACTTGAAGATGTGTACTCGAACAATAAGTGTTGAAACTCTTTGTTTAAAAAAACCTGGTCTCGTTAAGGTGTTTTGCTAGATGATTCAGAAGGGTTTTTTCTCACACTGTTACTAATTACTCGCATTTTTATCCAATGTGCAATGCAGCTAATGTATAGTAATTAACTGTGCACAGTAAACAATGTGCACACCGATAGTCCGCGGACAAATTACGAGAAAAATATTACTTGTCCGTCAATAAAATTGCTCGTGTCGCACAAGTCGGGGATAGGATTACAACACCCCTGATATTGTTTGATCACTATTCCGTCAATACCGTAATTACTCTATATGTTGGGGCACTTAAAAAACTTTTTGCATTCCCAATTTGTATAAGCAGAAACAATAATTGCTCTAAACGTTTCACAATATTTAGAGTCATAAACTGAGATACAAAACAATTAATCCTATGTTTAATTGAGTTATGGGTGTGTATATTAATCTCTATAAAACAAGCAAATCACAGTGGATATAGATCTTTGCCCCATGGAGTAATTTATGATGCACCGAATGGGGTCAGCTGCCCACGAAATACGGATATATGGAATATCCAAATGCGCATTCACAACTGAAGTGACACAGATTTGCCAATTAAAAAACAGTGTCACAATAATAGTAGTAGTAGTAGTAGTAGCAATAGTATTAGTAGTAGTAGTAATTGAAGTTAACAAAATATACATAATTTACCCATTTGTATCTTAATATATTTTACTAATAATATAATTTTATTATGATGTTTCAGCGTGCTGCAATATCTACAAGAAACATATTCTAAATAATATACATATTTTAACGGTATAAGAACGCGTTCGAAGTATGGCGAAGTATCTAACAAAGCAGTGTTCGATACATCACGCTTACAAATATGTGATATAGCTGTGGAATATATTGACACATTCTGAAATACTTTTAACGCTCGCATCAATCATATAACTATTATTATTATTGCATTGATTTAATATCGGCGTTGAAACTCGTAGCGAAAAATTCAAATGCATTCCACGATAACGTTTATGTGCAGGACGGGTATTTTTGTACAGGATAGAAGTTTGACTAGTCGCTTTAAAATCACAACCAAAGGATGTAGGTCTTAACTTAACAGTAGCGTTGTCTTCGTTGAAATGTCGTTGAAGTAATTGTTAAAACATATTAATCGAAATCATATTGGTTTAGAAAGGGAAGAAGAGGAGGGGCTTGTGCATTATTGAAACACGAGCATAGTAAATATCCATATATGGTACTACATATTCTAAGTGGGCGAGGATTCAATCAGCCAATCAAAACTCAGAAAGAACATCCGTTAAGAACAATGATTAAGTGTTTCACTAATTGAAAGCAATCCAGTCAGTGTATTGGCTCAAAATGTAGGTTGGATTCAAACTCTTATAGTGCAGCGCACTGAATGTGAATCGTTTTCGGCTTAATCAGCTCGGGGAACCTTATCTTCCTTGTACTGTCAGTCGCTACAGCCAACTAGGATAATTATTAGAAAGAGCAGCATATATTACATCTATATTAACTCTTTATGCATGTTATAATCGTATTTTAAGAGCAAACTACTGCAATTTATTAAATGTAAATATGTTTAAAACATATGAAATTAAGTACGTATGGTGTTAAGAAATACTATTCTAATGTGCTCTTTACAGCGCTTTATTCTGATGTGCCTTATATACATTCGTTTGGAGCATGCTGTTTTAATTTGCGCTATAAAGCCAAACTTATTAGCCTGGAGTTCTAATGTGTTATTTAAAGGGACATTCACATTTTTTAAATAATTGTCATAGATCTATAAAAGAAAAATGCGCTATATTTATACAAGCTAAATAACACTCATGAGCAATAATATTTTATAAATTTGATGTCGTATATGAAAAATTATCATTTAATAATATAAAGTATAAGTATAAAGCTGTTGCCTGTTATTTTGGAAAAATTTATATTACTTACATAGTTTAATAATTCACCATTACATCCGTCAGTCCGTATGGCCGAGCGGTTAGGACGCCAGTCTGTTTTGATCCCGACGGTCGCAGGTTCGAGTCCCAGAGAAGGGAAATGTTTGAATCTACTGCAATTTATTAAGTGTTAATATGTTTAAAACATATGAAATTAAGTACTTATGGTGTTAGGAAATACTATTCTAATGTGCCGTATATAGCGTGATATTCTAATGTGCTCTTTATAGCGCTATATTCTGATGTGATTTATACACATTCGTATGGAGCATGCAGTTTTAATTTGCCCTATAAAGCAAGCTGTTCTAATTTGCAGTTATTAGCCTGATGTTCTAATGTGTTATCTAAAGGGACATTCACATTTTTAAAATAGTTGTCATAGATCTATAAAAGAAAAATGCGCTATATTTATACAAGCTAAATAATACTCATGAGCAATACATATTTTATAAATTTGATGTCGTATATGAAAAATTATCATTTAAAATATAAAGTATAAGTACGAAGCTTTTGCCTGTTATTTTGGAATAATCTATATTACTTACATAGTTTAATAATTCACCATTACATCCGTCAGTCCGTATGGCCGAGCGGTTAAGGCGCCAGTCCCGACGGATACTTTAAACAACCTCTCTGTTATTACGTACTATGTTGGCTTAAATTAGTTTTCAAATACCAGTTCTCGTGTTATGTAAGTGATTTTTTGCTATCTTAAATTTCAATATCTGTGTGGTGGCTACATCAAAATAATAATGTTTCTGCTAAAAATACATACTGTTTCTATATGACGCAACATGCTGTTATACACACGTCGTTTTTCTGATGTAAAATTTTTACTTTCAGCAATATAATGGCGGAAGGAGGGTTCTGGCGTGCTGGGTCCGATTCTGATATGCAAAACAGGCTGTACAGTCATGAATCTTCAGTAAGGCGGGATGTGTGCGTAGTACTAACTCGAAACCACAAAGGGAGTCTTCTTCCAAACAGCAAAATAGCTTGCCTGTGTTATCCTTTAATTATTTAACATTATTTAACATGTTGCAAGTCACGTGTATTATAATGAGTTTAACGTTTATGATTTATTACAAGTACAGTTCCTGAAAATTCAAATTAGTTTATTAAAACCTTCGGGTTCCAACTTTAGTCACGCTCATGATTTTGCTACTTGTATGATACCAACATTTTAACATGAATGTCCGAGATAAAGGCCACTAAATTAATGCGCTCCATCGGCTTGTTATGGCTTATTGCGGAAAGTACTGTTGTCTGTGATAAATACGTTTTTTTTACATTTGGCAACACATCACTACAATGTGTTTGAAGGTCAATTATAAACTGCAGTAGGGAATATATATATATAAATTGATGACATACATGTTGACTCTGTAGGCTACGAAGCACTAAAATCGATCGTCGGAACCAAAGCGCTGCATCAGGTATTTTAAGTATTTATTTCTGTACAACCAATGCAATATGTTTCCTTTTTCATTTAATAGTTTGTTAAAATATATGAATAATGAAACACCATGAGACATCACCAGGAGAGAAACACTTATTAACTAAAACCTGTTCTCTACTAGCAACTTAAGCATTTTCAGTTATAATGTGATTGCCGTAAACATAATATTCAATAAGATGCAACTTCACTTACCTGCGAGCAACAATATATTGAAGTACAGAAGATTAGGACTATGTGACAAAACAAGCTGACATTTACAGTGGCCTGCATCTCTATTTAAAATGAGGTCAAATACTAGCCAACACTAATCTATCGAAAGTAGTGCATTTAACTATGACTTAAAGTTATCTTCGTAACGAACAACACAACTGACTTTCAACACATTCAAACGTTTTCTTTCTTAAAAAAATTATGATTCTCTTGCTTTTTCTTTTGTCGACAAAAATCCTTTCTACGCTGTCGGCGTTTTGATTATTGATGTATGAATAATTGAAAATGCACTTAATGTGTATATACATCACAGTTATAAACGTATGTACCTTTAGTAATAACTATGATTGTGCGTACTATATGCTATTGTAATGTTTATTTTAATATATTATTTTAGAAATAGTTAATGATTGATTACATTTTACATTTTGTTTATATTTAAATAAAGGTTTTGAATTAAAAATAATTGCAATGTGCATTATGCAAATAACTGATTGAGTCACATGAAATACATTTCAGATTCTGTGTGAAAAGGCATCTGAAGAGACATGCAGAATCTTGACGTTGATGGGTTATGGTCCGGTGATCTGAAAGAAACGAACTGACTCATACAAGGAATTAGGTAGCTTGGCGACTTCACTGAATCGTGGTTTGGTAACAAATATTGGCATCTGAAGAGACATGTAGAATCTTGACGTTGATGGGTTATGGTCCGGTAATCAAAAAGAAACGAACTGACTCATACCAGGAATTAGGTAGCTTGGCGACTTCACTGAATCGTGGTTTGGTAACAAATATTGGCACCGGGAGTAAGGCAGAGGGCCTGACGTGCTTATGATAAAGTGATACGGACTATATGCATGTAATAGAAGGTGTCATCTGCCTGCAAGATGGCGTTGTCAGTAGCAATCTTCCAGGGCAACCTACGGTGTTTGTGTTAAATTCGCGGGTAAGTTATCCAGGACACTGTAGATTTATGCTCAAGAGCCAAGGTGGACGTATTTGGAAACTCCTGAATAATGCCCTCTGCGATGATGGAAGTGGAGGCGCTCTCCTAAGCAGTGATTTATTTGTTAGTGAATTTTAAAATTTATTAACATTATCAGCAGATGAGGTGCGTCGTGAACGAGCTGGACCGTCAATACCGACTTCAATAAGCAGCCATATTCATATGGACACAGTTTTTTGCACTACGTTGTCACTGCCCCAGCATCCTGCAGAGATGGGCTGACAGACCTCTTCATTGGCCACCACCGGATATCGTTCAGAAAGTCGTATCCATGGGGGCATTTGTGTCTCCTGTTGGTTTTAAAGAAAGTGAATATAAAGACGTGGAGTGCAGAATTTGTTTCAACACTGGGGAAACCGAACTCATTAAAAATCTTAATGATACTCAGACCAAACTATATGTTCTTTTAAAAATTATAGTTAAAGAAGTCTTGATTCCTAATAATAAAGAGGTTACCTCATACACGCTGAAAAACATAGTATTATGGCTAGCGGAAAACAACCCTCAAACTTTGTTTCATGAGAGAAGTTTGTTTCACTGGCTGTACGAAGGATTGAAAGAATTTAGAACTGCTATATCTACGAGACAGCTGCCATACCATATAATACCGGAGAGATATTTTATGGCAGCCAGTGGACTGGAGGGTGAACAGCAGCGAACATGGGTAGAAACCATGAAGGACATAATGAATGAAGGTCCGAGGATAATACGGAGATTACAGAAAATACGACAGGCCGTTATCTTGTACCCGGAGCTACTACTGTGGTACAGCAAGATGCGAATGGAGCTGGAGTTGCTGCATCTGGAGTGCGAGAAGAGAATAACCCACTGCATGGATGAGAACGTGGAGACGGATGTAACGGATAGTATTCTGCAGGAAATACTCAGACGTATGAATGATGTAGCAATGAAGATCAATCAGCGACTGCACGTGGAAGGGAATGGCGTTAATAATTTGAAACATGTATTAATTAGAGTGTTGCAGTAACGACAATTGAAAAACAATACACTGTACTTGTTTTTACATCTTGTATACTATAAGTATAGCTTACAACACGGCTATGGTGCGCGATGGGCCCGTATTGGCACACCCTCGGCAGTATTGGCCCGAGGGCTTCAGCCCGAGTGCCAATGCTTCAGAAGGAGTTCCAATACGGACACATGGCACACCATAGTCGTGTTGTAACATTTTTATTACATTCCTTTGACGCAAATATTTATTTTCAATAGACAAGGAATATATCCACTGCATAATTTCATGCAATTTATCATGCCACTTATAGTCTATGAATGTTTTATTAGTTATTTCTATGTGAAAAGTGAGTCAAAAATGACGTTACTTAATGTGACGTCATGATGACGTTTTAAATGTATTTTGTGTATATTCATACCTGATGAAGACTTTGGAAGTCGAAACGCGTTGTGATTTGGAGTTTGTTCTTTTTCTCTTTATATATATGTTACATCAAGATTCTTTTTAACATGCGCTCTGCAGCTGTCATTTTACGTCGCTAGCTGCAATCGCCGTTAACGACAGCACGAGAAATCGATCGAATGCCAAAATACCCGTATTTCGGCACACCGAAAGTAGAAAAACCCGTATTTGGCACACCAAATGTGTATGCCCGGCGCTTATACCCGGCGGTAAAAATCAACGTAAATGTGATACTATTTATAGTAAAGGTTGTAATGAATGTATTTATTGATAGTAGCATTTAAGTAAAAGTTGCCGATTACGGCGTAGTTGTGTTCTTTCATTATTCAACAACAAGGGAAATTAGCTCTACAAATACATTATTTGTAGAATTTAATAATATATGTACCTGACCAAATCAAACGCATTAAATCATATAATAAAATTATAAAACTATATCGGTATTACTTTTATTTCAATGTCTTATTAGCAATCACACCAAAGATCAGTTCGTTTATGTATTATTATTGCATGAATTACCATCGGATGATCCTGTTTGGATTGATATTATTGTAGTTTTATTACACGTTATGTACAGATGCTATATAAAGAATTGATATTCAAGCCTTTCAGTAGTTTGTTACATGTATCTTGGACGGAAGAACCCACAAATTTATATGTATACATATGTCGACTGGGCTGCGTTGACAAAAACAACAAAGTGACAGTTATATAACGGCTTATACAAATTAACGGCATTGTATTTGGAATTCCAACTCTTTAGGAACACAAGTTTCCAGTTAAAAAACTATTTGTAATACATGTAGCCACTGGAAAAATGGAAATAAACACTAAACTCGCATTGTGACCATTAAATGTAATCATTTAAATGGGAACGAATTACAAAACAAAGTTATGCAGTGACGTATGACTTAGAGGAAATGTTTTGATAAACGTCTTAAAGAAGCTATTGGTAGAACAAAAATTGCTTATAATATGCTATTCAGGTAGAAAAGATACAATTGTCAAGCAACATATACTTTTTTGAATAATCAAAAACGAGACCACAATGACCAATCGTGGGATTGACACAGGAATGTCAATTCAAATCGGTAGCTTTTAAGTGTAATAGTGTAAAAATATAAAACAGTGAAACGCCTTTTGTTGAATTAGAATAATGTGTTATATTTCAAATTTTAATTGAATGTCTTTTATAGTTCAGATTCCGTTAGACCTTTGAATCTAAATTGTTATATTGAAATTCTAAGTTAAAAATAGGGATAAATCTGTCAAAACTTAGTTATGGGTATATTTTTAAATATGTGAATCACAAAACCCATTTCAAGGTTTCATTTGACAATACTAGGCCTGCTATACCAAAACTTTAACCAAGTTCAGACGTGGATGCCGACTGAAATGTCGAGCTAAGAAATGAAATACAATGATTAAAATATATAATACAGCACAACACTTCTGTATCGCATTTACATTACATTACAACTTATATAGTTCTTAGATAACACTAAAATTATGTTATTTACAGCTGAGCTTGATATGAGTATATGTTTACGTAAAACCACAATTAGTATTGTCAGTTGTCTTATGAACAACAAGGTATAAATGACATTAATTTCCTTTACCAACAACGTAAACTTCCAGCGCGGATACACGATTTTGCTTTAGAGAGGGCATAAATATTCAGTTACTGATACAACCTGTCCACAAACCGTTTTTTGGTCTTATGTGTTGGGATACATGTCGTAAAGGCGCGATATGGCAGAAAATGACACTTAAACGAAGACACGAAATGTCAGCAAATCAGCTAACTGGTGTTACAATGAAATGGTTGTATCAAAACATAGCCTTTTGAAAGTAAATTTATACATCTGAAGAATGTGGGATTATTTTATTCCAGGATCATTATAAATTACATTTTTATGTCGTATGTATGCAACTAAAGTACATCCAAAATGTTTCGGAATGCTTAGTTCGAATATTTAATAATGTTTAGACGAGCGGTCTCCAACCACTTCAAGCAATTGACGTTCCAGGCTCCAGTGACTGACTGCCTAGGTATGCGATATACATAGGCAGTACTTCAGATAATGTTTAATAATTTCGGTAAATGTAAGCTAACTGCTGAAAATTTGGTAGTAAATGTATACTCTTTCCAGAATATATGGAGGTAAATGTACACTCTATCTATGATATGTGGTGGCAAATTTTCTTTCAGCAAAATATTACAATACGTGAAAAAAAAATAATATATTATTATCATAATGATTCTCAAAAATGAACTAAAACCATTTGAATACAATATTAGTAAGAATTCTGACCAATTTAAGACTTGTATTGCTTCCTACGAACCATATCAACAGCACATTCAGGAAGGCCACGGTTAGGAGACTCACAGGACCACCTCATTAAGAGGTTTTAAGAAGACGTCCGGTGATGTCCGGCGAAATGTCCGATGGAGTAAATTTTTGGTAAACATTCAGCACGATTTACCTATTTTGTATTATTTTTATAAAGGTGTTTTGTTTAAGAAATCGATAAACGACATTACGAGCAGGAATGACAAAAGAACACTCGTTCGCAGTTTCGCTAAAATATGTACACAAATAAAGGCTGTGGGATTTTTTTAAACTGAAGACGTTAACAGAATATGTTTATGTACTGACATTTAATGATCTGAGTTGTTACTACAACCGGTTTAAAAGGAGCATATCAACGGCATTTCCAGTTTTTCGAATGTATAAGTAGGGAAGGGTATTTAGGCAACCATTACATCATTCCTGATGGGTGTTTCAGCCTGCTTGCTGACTGTTCCAAAATTCATGTTGACTGTTCCAACATGCTTGCTGATTATTCCACCATGCTTGATGACTGTTCCAACGTGCTTGTTGGTGTGTTTATTATGACCCATCATAATTACATGTAATATAATTATAATTATAGTGCTATCTTTCTTCCTTATAAATTCTAACATGCTTCTCTTCTCATCAATGGTTTTTTTGTTTGCTCAGTAACACCGAGAACGCAATACCCAACCACAGTCGGTTTAACCACTATGCCACATGCAAGTTGGCAGTAAGCTACAGGCCACAGGCCCTAAGCAGTAAGCGGAATGCGAGATACAAAATTGCAAAGCGAATCACGACAGCAGGTGGCGGTCTTTCGTTTTCCGTAATTGGAATAATTACTTGTCGGAGAAAATTGCCGAAATTATAGGATTGAACAGTCACATAAAATCCAAGTAACTTTGCATTGTTTGGAAATTTCTTTTGAATTTAAATGAATACTACTATTTAAAAGTATCCAATTGCGAACGGTCGTGCATGCAGAATAATTAACCAGTACAGATAAATATCGTGCAGTTGTCTTAGTATACAAAGTCTAGATTTTACTAATTATTACTTATAAACATTGTAAACACATATATACTAAAGTATACTTCGAACACTTTGTACAACTATATTCAACCATGATACGTATAATGTTTCGAATAATCGAGTCGGCTTTTTAACGTTTTTTATACAATAAATTCCAGTTTTGGTCACTATATAAAAATATCTCTACATATCAATGTACCGTATATATTATTGTGACATTATTATATATGCACATAATACTTTTAACTCTGGTGGTAATTATTTTACATTTATTCCATTACATAACATTAATGTTATCGTGTTTTATGATGTGTGGTTTCCCTTTAAATTAATAACTAGCGTTTATCTTTTCATGTTGGAAAATAATTCAGTACATGTTCATTGTAAAGCATAAATATAATTCACGTGCTAAATAAATTTTGTTATAACAAATGTAAATAAAGTGTATGTGTGATGTAATGTACTGACTTTTACAGTTATTAATTTTTGCCTATCGAATATAGGAATACTGAAACTCCAGAGACATCAAACTCCAGAGACATCAAACTCCAGAGACATCAATGACTAATTGCTATACAATACGGGACAATACACACAATACAACAATGCCAATTGCCTATACAATACGGGACAATACATACAATACAACAATGACCAATTGCCTACAATACGGGACAATACACACAATACAACGACGACCAATTGCCTATACAATACGGGACAATACACACAATACAACAATGACCAATTGCCTGCAATACGGACAATACACACAATACAACAATGACCAAATGCCTATACAATACGGGACAATACACACAATACAACAATGACCAATTGCCTATACAATACGGGACAATATACACAATACTACAATGACCAATTGCCTATACAGTACGGGACAATACACACAATACAACAATGACCAATTGCCTATGCAATACGGGACAATACACACAATGCAACAATGACCAATTGCTATACAATACGGGACAATACACACAATACAACAATGACCAATTGCCTATACAATACGGGACAATACACACAATACAACAATGACCGATTGTATACAATAGTGACAATACACACAATACAACAATGACCAGTTGCTATACAATACGGGACAATACAAACAATACAACGATGACCAATTGCCTATACAATACGTTACAATACACACAATACAACAATGACCAATAGCTATACAATACTGGACAATACACACAATACAACAATGACCAATTGCCTATACAATACGGGACAATACACACAATACATCAATGACCAATTGCCTGCAATATGGGACAATACACACAATACAACAATAATCAATTGCCTACAATACGGAACAATACACACAATACAACAATGACCACTTGCCTACAATATAGGACAATACACACAATACAACAATGACCAATTGCCTACAATACGGGACAATATACACAATACAACAATGACCAATTGCCCATACAATACGGGACAATACACACAATACAATACAAAACATATAATTGATTAAAACGAGGGTCCCCTTCTTGGAACGGTCAATGCAAAGCATTGTGGGTTCAAATCGGTTTAAAGCATGTCGAACCTCACACTTAGCCCATAATTAATCACAAAACACGCTCTTGTAAATAAACTTAAACCTCATAGCATTGAAAATCAAAATAAATAGTAATAAAAGAGAATATTAATTCAATTAAATTACAATTTAATTGCTCAATGGTTTAATGTTTACCAGAGAAACAGAATTGTATTTTTCTGAGGCACGATGAAATGAAGTAAATACAATTATCAGCTAAATCCCTTAGCCAAGATTTTAAGACCTAGCATCATTACGTTCAAATCCCAGATCATCGACGTGCATCTCTTGACGAAGCCCTAATACGAGGTATAAAAGGCCGGATTACAAAGCTACTTAGTATATGCTTAATATTTATAATTAGTATAATTGAAATAGTTGTTTAATATTTAACTAAAACGATTATTACTACATGTACCTATGAAGACATGCGAAATCAGGAAACCCCTCAAGTTCATATTTAAAGGACAGATTTTGTTATATATAGAGAGTTTTAAATATGGCCAAGGATGAATTAAGCTTTCGTTCGAACAAACTGAATATGAATTTCAGTGGCTGTATTGATTAATTATCGCATATATTGATGTCGTATCAGTTAAGACAAAGTCAAAGTCTTATGACTTTATGTATAAACTATTATTTTCTTTTATTAAAAAAAACACACTGCAATACAAGAATAATCATTAGGAAAAACATATTTCGTCCACTGATCAGCCTTCTGTGCACATATGCTGATCGGCCCGTTTGGCAATCAATGGACGATTTCATTCAAGTATACCAAACGACACAGTCGCAATAATTCATTGTTTGTTCGGAATTTGTTTTCTGTATGCCCAGTAACGTTAGCATCTGGTCATTTCGTATTCGGCCTCCCCATTGTTAATAATATCTGGCAAATCGTTTCTGCAATTGGAAGCCGGATTTATGAGAAAAAAAGAACTTTAGGCTATGATTCCAATATGAATACATACACTGCATGAACAGGTTCTGAAATATTTTCCGAATTACATGCAGGACAGAACTATAACCATATCTGGATATTTGTTATATTTTAGTATGTAAACAAAACAATAATAATTAACAATGATTACACTATGTTTTAGATCAAGGGCATGATATATTATTTTATAATATTTTAGTCAGTTATAGTAATACTAATGCTGTGCAGAATTGTTAAATATGTACAAGTAACAAAAGTACGTATTTAATGTCTAACACACCACCGATTTGAAAAGATTCTACGGTTCTCCTGTGTCTCCGAGTTATATTAAGTTTCCAAGAAGAAGCCCACATTATACATATACGTGCAGGTAAAGACAGGCCACTGCAACAGATTTACGAGCTCAGATTCATAAAGACAGGCCATTGCAACAGATTTACGAGCTCAGATTCATAAAGACAGGCCATTGCAACAGATTTACGAGCTCAGATTCATAAAGACAGGCCACTGCAACAGATTTACGAGCTCAGATTCATAAAGACAGGCCATTGCAACAGATTTACGAGCTCAGATTCATAAAGACAGGCCATTGCAACAGATTTACGAGCTCAGATTCATAACGACAGGCCACTGCAACAGATTTACGAGCTCAGATTCATAAAGACAGGCCATTGCAACAGATTTACGAGCTCAGATTCATAAAGACAGGCCATTGCAACAGATTTACGAGCTCAGATTCATAAAGACAGGCCACTGCAACAGATTTACGAGCTCAGATTCATAAAGACAGGCCATTGCAACAGATTTACGAGCTCAGATTCATAAAGACAGGCCATTGCAACAGATTTACGAGCTCATATTCATAAAGACAGGCCATTGCAACAGATTTACGAGCTCAGATTCATAAAGACAGGCCATTGCAACAGATTTACGAGCTCAGATTCACAAACAAACAACATAATTGTTCAAGTTCACCCAGCAGTGAGGTTCCAAACACAATACTAGCAAAATTTGTATCACAATTATATAATGCACAACGTGTATAATGGCAACACTTTCCAGTCATATTAGTTTTCCACAGCTTGCTCCTTCAGGATCATCTTTGGGAAACGTTCTGGCGCACCGGCCAGGACTGAAATAAATATTATACAATTTTACTTTCTGGTGGATTTGGACTAAAATAAAATATGCTTGGACAATTTGCTAAACCGCCACTCTTCATTTTATAATATCTCTAAATATATTCAATTGTTTCAAATGAAATTTACCATACATGCATATTTTGTTATTAGCTATCGATTGGTTGTTACGCTCAAGTGGATTATTGGGTTAACGAACTCGTCTGGAGAAATGGCGCGAAAAGTCCAATAAACAATAACATATTTCTTAAACCTAAATGTTGAGATGGTTGAGATCAAACTTTGTGTGAGGCGTATATATATATAATAATGTTGTTGGTTTCCGCTCATCCGAATTGTAAAAGTGCATGTGTTTGCCTATCGATCATAACACATTGTTGTAAAAAGAACAGTTTCCGGTAATATGCAGCTTTTCGGTAATTAGCAAACATTTCGAAGTCTGCGTGAAAAAGACGCTATTGATAAATGATATACCGTACGGTAAAGTTTCTTTGATTGAAGGCAATTAAAACATTTTACATGCAGTCATATATACCTAAACTGTGTGGAGAATATGCCTCGAAGAAAAACACGTTAAAGAAAAAGTATTACCTTTTACCTCCCCATATACTTTTTGGAGACGTAGGCGGAAGCCAACAATCATTTGTTTTGGCCTGATCGCGCGTATCCCTTTACAATTGCTCCATAAATCACTTATTATTATACTTATTTAAATTATAATTATATATAAAGAATCAAAAGACAGTGGACAACTTAGTTTACGATTATCTAATCGTGGTCAAATGTTAAATCAATGTGTTTTATAAATAAAGACAAATTGTTTTGACGTATTTAAGTTTCAGTGAGAAAGGTATAAATGACATATACAAACCTATGTTAAACATATTTTTCGTAAAGTACCGTTATCTATCGTTTCGTTTCGTTTACGTCGTATTTAGACTGTTCTATATTGCTTATTGCTTACTGTTTGCTTGCAAATTAAATTCGTCTTCTGTGTTAAATGGTTCAACCGCGTTTTATTCACATTGATATAAATAGTTCACACATCATGGTGTCATTGGTTTGCCCATAATATAAGTACGCCACTAACAGCGGTCAACCAGTATATATCAATATGCATGATGGCATTGTCAGCTGGAAATATGACATCGTCATCAAGCAAAATGAAAGTGTCATCAAACACAAAATCTGCGCCAGCTAACACAATGACCATATCAGCAAGCATGTTGAAACACCAATGTAAGTTTTGCCTAAATACCTCTCCTAACATAACCTTACCTATTTTTCATACACGAACATCGATCGATCTTCTGCTATTCAATAACTTGTTCTAATATTAAAATATCGATTCATTAATACCTGTATACAACTTTAGTGGTATTTATGTTTGTGAATAATAATATAAATGTAGAATCAGATTAAAGCATGAGGATTCCAATCGCATATCTAGTGTCTCAATCACGCATCGTTCCAAATGACAATTGACAATATTTGAAAAGCATTGGATCATTGATGCTTAGGTTTTAATATGTTATAGTGAGTCCATTAAACATTGCCATTAAAACAGTGTATCGTTAAGATTTTCTGTCACTTTCACCTTTGAACAGAACTTATCCGATTGTGTACAACATTGCATTTTCAATCAAATACTTGATAAACAATATTAAAAATAAGCTTTAAAGCGGTACACAATATTTGAACTACACTTAAAATATATAGGCATATACAAATACATTTACTTTAACAAATGAATTCATAGAAAGCTATTATATTTTACTAATTAGTAGCACTAGCCAAAAGAACTACAAAACATTTAAATTAATTGTCATCTAATTTTATAAAACACAACAGTACATAGAACAAATCTGAGCAATAACATTAATATGAAGTATTTACAATCGCAAACGCAAAAACAAAATGAAACGTGAAAAGTCCACGAAAAATAAAATTTTCGAACAAAATGCATAAAAGTCAGCACAATAATAAACAAAGTTCTGGATGCAAGGTGAAGGTCATAAAACTATGGCTAGGATTCACACTTAAGTACAACTTAAGTTAAGAAATTGGTTTTTTAGTTGTTAATTAGGACATTGCAGAGAACTGACCCTGAACAGAAGTTTGTTTATGTAAGTAAAAATGTTTAACCGCAATAACAATAGCTCCATCCACAATTGAGTTATTAAGCAGAATGCAAGTAATGGTGACATTGACCTCATCCATCCCCTACTTAATACCAAGCGGCGTCTCTTGATCTTGACCCCACCACAACAATATGCAACCCCATGCAAGGTCTTGCTATAATGTATCTCTATGTGAAGTTGTATAACAATATTTCAAATAATTATTGCGTTATTGGGCCGACACCTTTTTCTATAAATAACAGTAACCTTGACACCTACCTATCCCATATGCAATCCCAAGTGAGGTTTCAATATAAGGTATATACATTTCAAGTAACATTACTATATCTCAATTCGTTCTTGAGCTGAAAATCGTAGACCGTTTGTTTTATGTTTAGCAATTGTGACCTTGACCTTGACCCCATCACCCCATATGCAATTCCCAGCAAGGTCTCAATATAAGGTATCTACATGAAGTTTCAATAAAATATCTACATTCATTCAAAATGTACTGAGTGGAAACCGTTTATATAGTAATTGTGACATTGACCTTGACCCTACCCATTCCAAATGCAATCGCAAGCGAGGTCTAGTTATAAGGTATCTAAATTTGAAGTTTCATTACAATATCTCAATGTGTTCTCAAGTTATTCAGCGAAACCCATTTTTCTATTTTTAGTAATGGTGACCTTGACGTTGACCCCATACACCCCATATGCAATCTCAAGCGATGTCTCAATATAATACATATATCTATGTATGAAGTTTCATTACAATTTCTCAATGTGTTATCAATTTATTGAGCGGAAACCTTTTTTATTTTTGGTAACAGCGACATTCACCCCACCAACCTATATGCAATACCAAGCGAGGTCTCGCTATAGTGTATCTATATATGAAGTATCATAACAATAACTTTATTCGTTCTCGAGTTATAAAGCGCAAACAAAACGTTGACGCCAGCACCCCGCCCACCCAAAAACGACATTCCCCTGTCTAATAACCGAAATTTTGTTAAAAATAATTTTATACATGTACATCATATAAGAGATACTGAACTTACTTAACACATGAACTTGTAAACAGCAGATTTCTTCGAAAAGTCCTTTATAAAAAATATCAAAGAAGCTTCAAATAACCATATAATTAACAACGTAATACAACTGCGTATTTTATTTCATTTCTATCAGCGTTCCTGTGATGACTATATCGTCTTTGATATTTCTTATCTATCGACGGTTTCCTTTCTCGTGGTCACTTCCTGAGTCAATAGATCTGCTATGCCACTTGTGTATGAAAATATAAATTTCGTAAACTGACTGGTGTTACTATATACGTGTGTTTGCATGTTATTGGAGTCTATTTAAGGATGTAGTTATTTTCGGATATAACGATATTAATTATGTGGTCCACTGAAGTATACTATGCTTCTTCTTGGATGATAATGACTTTTTCATACATATAAAAACAACTACTACCAAGAACTTAAGCAAAAAATTAAAGCGTTGAATATTTAGCAATATAATAAACTGAGTATCATGTGTGGATATCACATCAACAAATTTTGAAAAATGCTAAATGCATTCCTGAACGAACACTTGCATAAATTGCATTACGTTTTAGTTTACTTAGTGCTATATGTGTGCACCTCTCGTCTTTGTGTCATTTGCAACCACCAGCAATCTCGAGTTAGGCGACACGATGAGAATTGACGGAGAAGACATTCCGATTTTATTTGTGCCTACCACAGTCCCGTCGGCACTTGTCTGCACGATGGATCCAGTCTTCTCACTGCAAACATTAATACAGTCGAGGCAATTTCAGCTCTTCATGTGAAATCTTGACGGGAGGATGTTTGCCTTTGATGTAACATAAGATGACCACGTTATTGTAATTTTCCGTTATCACTAATGTTTGTTTGCTTTGTAAAAACGCAATGTCGTTTTCGCCTGGCTTATAAACCCGTTCAGGAAGTCTTGGAATGAAGTCCTTTTCTTCCCCACTCAGTGAAAGCATTCGGATCGATCTCTTATCTTTGCGGTACAACACATAACTTCCTTATTCATGTTCGTCGCGGAGGTATATTGCGACACAACATTCATCGATCGTTTAGACGTCATTGTATTATCTGTTCCAAAACTCAATATTTCAATTTTGTCCCTTTCACTTGTAAAAGCAATCGTATTTTTAGACATAACAGCCATACTGAAAGGTATCATATTGCAGAACTTGAATGTGCCTTGTATTGTCATATTTGTTGAGAAAATTACAATCTTTTGATTCATGGAATCGATTGCAGCTATTTGCATGACATTGACAAATTCCAATTTGCAATAGCGCGGTTTTCCGTCGTCATAATTATTTTGCCTCAAAACAAGTTTTTCAGTTTTTTGCCACTTTATTTTCTTCTGCGGATACCTTTTGTCAGTATTTAACTCTCCAATTTTTCTACAATAAAGCAGTTTCTCAACAGAATCATCGAATTTAATTGAAATTTCATCCTCAAAATTCAAACTTTTGTGCTCACCTTTTTTATTCTTGTATGACTGTAATTTGTTGACCAGTATCACTAGCATTTTGTTTGCTGGCATTGTTGTCCATGCTCCTCTCCAAATCTGTGATACTATATCGATATCGCTTTTAATGTCATTACAAAATTTTCTTTTGGGATGAGTTTCCTCTGTCAACTCTTTTCTACGCCTTTAAGATTAGCTGTCTCACGAACTCGCAGTTCATTAAACAGTTTTAGGACACTGTCTTTCATTGAGTCAATCTGAACAGGAATAGTTTTGGACGGTTCGTTTACTACTTCCAGTCGTTTGTCATATTGTTCACGCAACGTGGTGGCATCGGTCTTTTTTTCTTCTAAGCACAGTGTATGTCATTCGTCCAAAGGGAGCATACGCTTGGATCGCAGTGTCGATGATCTTCCACTACACATTTTGCACAGCAGTTACAAGTGTGGTCCAGGAAGAACAACTAGTAAGCCATGTCATGTTTGTCAGAAATAGTTTATCCGCTTTTTCGGTTTGAAGCGTAATGCATGCAATTTCGTGTCTCAACAAATCAACCATGTTGTGAACATCAATTATGCATGATAAACGCAATTTTTTCTTACAATCGCTACAGTGATATTCAAGATCTCGAAAACAACATCTCCCACGGACGAAATCGTAGCAAGAACAATTATCGGAACCTGGTTTGTGCTCTCCGATTTCACTACTTGCTGCACATGCCACCCTTTTAAAATGTTGAAACATTAGCGAATTTAACTCATAAATGTGCTAAGTTGGTTTCCACAAGTTATATTGACATATTATAAAGAGCTGTATAATTACTGAAGCAAAGGTCGATCATCAATACTATATAAGTTGGAAATGTAAGATCAATATGCTGAAGAATGGGTCAATTTTATCCAGTTATCGGAATCCAGTCAACGTTTAGAAATCCATAACTACATGGTAAGTCAACGTATAAATGCCGGCTCATCAAAATCTGTTATTCTCTATATATCACGTCCGGTCTATATATCGTGTGTGTTGTGCGTGTTTGTGTGCGGTTGTCATTTATCGACATGTAAACGGTTGAACTTTTTATAGTTGAGTGTAACCTATCGATAATTGAGTCGATCAAGCAGAGCATTTATCACGATTTGTGGGAACAGATTCAGCCATTTTAGTGGCAGTCTATTTAGTCATTTATATCAGTTTTATGAAGGTATTTGTATTTAAATTATGTAAATGTATTATTGGATTTTAGTCCAGTTGGCCATTGAACAGTGCCTTTGTCGAATATTGTATTAATTGGACAAAATATGTTGTTTTCTCAGACTCTGGTATTTTGTGATGGCAACATAATTGTATATTAGCGACCACAATCAAAAACGCCATTTTGTTTTTGCCTTCTACCGTATTGTAAATATTACATTGGAATAAACGCCAGTTTCAACACAACAAGGTGAGTAAATATTACTTTCTCTATATTCTGTTATTAATAAAAGAATGTTTTCATGTATATTTTGGTAATGAAGCTAGAATATGTTTCAGAAATCGTTTTATGCAATAAGCTTCGGGGTTTTCGGAAGGCATTTTGTCAATATACATGGGTTGCCAATAACCATGATTCTCGCGATATCGTGTTTAATCGTGATTTCCGGTGACATATTTGTAATGTCTGCATATTTGCGCACCTGCTGCATGGAACTTTTCTGTGTTTAACCACTTTTTTCCAGTACTAATTGCATAAAATTGTTCTCTGGTGGTGGATAAATAGGTATTTTATGACGAACCCCACCTCCCTCGTCAATATTTACTTGATTTTTGAAGAAATTTTCTACAGGAACGTTGACGAGTGACGTCACACGCACCTGCTATGTTTAGAATCCGCCCACTGGTTGGCAAAAGGTGGTGCGCATAGCATTCGCATATATAGAGAGTGTTGAAAAAACATTAGTTAATTTTCACAATAATTGAATGTTTTAAAACATGTTGGCACATAATTATGTTATAATAAGATATATTGCATTACAGTATGAATCGTTTCTTTTTATAATTATTGTTTACTAATGATGCATTTAAAAGAAATAAATTCATTGTGCCCAATATCCATGTATGCAACACTCATACAAGACAAAGTTGTTGTTCGTGACAAAATAAAATTCAAAATAAAATATCCATTTATGTTAACTTATTCCAGAATACAGGGCACTAAAGCAAATAAAGATGTAAAGCAATTATAATGGATCATGCCAAATAGGCTTTACGTAATACATTAATTAAATATTGAAACCTTACCAGAACCTACACAGGTCAGAAAAACCTTACCTGCTTATATATTTTAATCCACTTTCATAAAAATAAAATGGTATCTACTTAATCTTAATTTGTATGTTTTCACCAGCTTGTGCATGTTTCACACCCTACACATCGTTTAATAATTTAATCCGGCGTTTAATTGCCCCTTTGTTTGAGCACAAACTCATTATCTCATTGTGACCAGATACTGCCCAGACAGTTACTAACTAACAACATGGTGTCAAGTTTGATCTAAGTGCCCTAAAACCACAGGTGGCAGATGTACACATGTCTGGACATTTAACAAAATGTATTATACTTCCATTGTATTTAGCAGTCATTTTCATGGATGATATAAATGCCCGAAAATACTGAATTCCTGCTCTTTTATAATGTATTGTAAAAACGATGCTCATTAAATTTTGTAAATTGCTAAGAAATGTTCTGAGAAGCAAGATGTTTAAATCGTTTAAGAATAACATGTTTTATTGCTATTGAAAACCCGATAAAATGTAAACATGGTGCAAATTTGCTATAAAACATTTTATTTTTAGAACATATAAAAACACCACCATCTTAGATCGCCAATGATTTCATAAATGTATAACATTATGAGCATCATTAAATAATTATAGCGCTGGCTGAACATTTTCTTGAGCCAATTTTTCGCGAGGTTGGATTTGCTTATTCGCGTGGTTACAATCAATAAATCAGGGTAACATTGTTTTGCTACATAAATATGATTAAACATTAATGTACATATTAAATCACATTAATAGAAATAAAATAAACTAATCAATAAATGAGGTAAACAACAAGTTCTTTCATACATAAATAGCATATTTATTTTCATTTAATTTTAAAAGAATACATCAAAAGTTAAAGAAAGTCACTGGTCTGCTGCATATAAATGTCTAATGCACATGAAATGAAGTATTGTTCTGTAAGCACTGAAATATATGTATATACCCTCACATCTATGCTACATAAGTCTTTAATCGTTATAATAGAGCATTAAATTACAACAATACATGACAGAATAGATACCGACTTTGTGTAAAAACATTTACCTTTGTCACTTTGCTAATTAACTCCATTTGTATAATCATGCACTATTTGGTTTTAAAAAAGGGAGTTCCACAGTAGATTCTATATTCGTGTTAAATGCAATAATTAGTAAAATATTAAATGAAAATGGAGACTAGCGTGTGCGTTCATTGATTTTAAAAAGGCATTCGATAGTATATATAGGAATGGTTTATGGTATAAATTATTTTAACTTGGAATGAGAGGTAAAACATTACGGGTAATACGGGATATGTACTCGAAAGTGCGCGCATGCATAAAAGGATATAAATCGTATTCAGAATTCTTTGAATGCTCTATAGGTTTAAAACAAGGTGAAGTAATATCCCCAATATTGTTTTCTCTTTTTTTAGAAGACCTAGAATTATTCCTTTGCGACGATGTTAATAGTGGCATATCCATAGATGATCTTACATTTATTTTAATGCTGTTTGCAGATGATATGGTTATCCTTGGGAAATCCCCAACAGATCTCCAACATAGTCTAAATCTTTTACAAAATTACTGTCATACGTGGGGACTTGAAGTAAACCCGGACAAAAGTAAAGTTGTAGTGTTCAGAAAACGGGGTCCTTTAAAGCTTGATGAAAAGTGGTTTTACAATAACATCCCATTAGAAACTGTAGACAATTTCAACTATTTAGGAACTGTTTTTAACTATACAGGTAGCTACATACTTAATTGTGAAACCATTTCTGGCAAAGGACTAAAGGCTCTAAATACCCTTACGAACAATATCAAAACAGCCCTTCTAAAACCTAGTACCATATGTCAATTATTTGACGCATTTGTAGGATCAGTATTGAGCTACGGTTGTGAAGTATGGGGTTTTGGCAAATCTGCAAAAGTAGAGAGAATTTATTAAACAATTTGTAAAAACCTTCTTAAAGTAAAACAATCTACATGTTAAACTGCTGTTTACGGAGAACTTGGCCGATATCCACTGTATATCACTAGACACACACGCATTATTAAATATTGGTTAAAAATATTAAATAGCGACAATATTATTATTAAGAAGTTATACCAAGCATTGTTAGATGATTGCATTAAAGGTAAATCTAACTGGTTAACCAATGTTAAATCTCTTTTAGATAGTAGTGGTTTCTCATATGTTTGGGTTACCCCCTATCTAGACGAATATCATTTTATATGCATTTGTCCTCAGTATAGTGACATTCAGAACACATATTTAAGTAAATATTACTATACTAAACCTAGTGTGGTCAAATTTATTAGCCTATTTAAATCAAACAATTATGAAACAGTATTTAATTTGTATAAATATACATACCATGCTTTTAACAGGCGCAAAGGTGTGATTAATACTGTACAATAGTTGCAATAATTTGTGTTCTCTACAGTTGCATATATTGGTGTACATATTGTACATACATTGATTAAGCTGTCTCGTATTTTTGTCTTATATTTTCGTATGAAATCTACAAGTCCCTCCTCTGGGCAAGTACTTTATTAAAACACACTTGTCGTAACTTTCTCTGGATTTTGTTTTTTTTGCTATGCGAACTAGAAATAATAAATGTTATTTGTTTTATATACATATTAGTATTATAAACTGTGTATATATGTACATATGTTATAAGGTGTCATGTGACTATTATTATTATTCATTGGATCATGTTACGAAACACACGTATATGTTTAAGTAACGAAATAAATATGTTGAATCTTGAATCTATAATCCTTCCTTTAGTCCTCTCATTAATCCATAAAAACTTTCATTACAAATTGATTGAGTCGCCGCCTGTGTCATAATCAACCACAATCGGGAGCAATTAAAATACAAACGGTCGACCATAAACATTGTTTTCACAAGAGCCATTTCCCACTTGACACCAATTAACACCACATGAGGTTAATCGTTACTGTGTCTTATCGAATCATTACTCGCATTATCAGCTGAAACTATTTAGACTGTAAACCAGTCTGAGCAGATCTCGCTCTCGCGGGACTTCGCTACTTTCGTTTTCTTTGTTTTCAAATCTGGTTTTTCCAAAGTTTCAAAGTTGGGGGTTTTGGGGTGATTGAGCCAATTGAGAATTTATTGAGCCAATTTCTGAATTATTTCGCCAATGGCTCCAATGGCGACCTATGATAGGTATGTTTTAAAATTATACAACCTTGTTGCACTAAATAAAGACAATAATTTAAGATATTTAGGAAGTTAAATGTACATACCCGATATTTGCAAATTAAGTACAGACGCCTTTAATTGTTTGTTCTTTTTTCGAGTTATATGTAATGAGTTCATCAAATTGTGTATTCCAATGTGCTAGAAAAATTATAAATCATATTTAAATATTGTCTTTTAACAAGTATTACGCTACAGGTTGCTTTTAAGGTTGATATTACATGGCTGATCAGTACATTCGTTGTATGTTACAATGCACCTCCTGCAACTTTATTTCATAAAAAATAACACACATTAGCATAGACTGTGCATTCATAGCATTACTGTTTTGATACAAATTATCAGGATTCGTAAAAAACATAATCATTTAAAAAAATAAAAGTTCTTCTATTCGTGTCTAAAGTAAATTTAACGGAGAAGTTATGGCTTCGTTCAAAACATTGAAACTTTTTGTTTAACCTGCCCATTTGATATATTAATTTAGTTTATTATATACTTAAGTCGGTAAATTTTATTTGTAGTGTTTTAATATGTATTTCAAAAATTCCGATCGATTTATCGAGTAAACACATGTATGTATGCATGTTACATTCAGGCCTTGAAAAATCCACTCGTCCGCTCGAATTTGCGAGTGAAGTTGAAGGTCGGGCGAGTAAAGTTTGTTAAATACTCGACCGGCCGGGCGAGTACTTTTTCCCGGTTCCGAAATATTAATCCAATGCCAAAACTCCTGTTACACCGATAGAAATCGTAAAAGAGTTGTCGAATGAACAAAATACTGTACACAAAGAAACTGCACTTTCGTTTTGACAATTTCAATGACGTCACAGGCACAGTAAAATAATTGTCGAATTCGGTTGCGCGGAATGCGCTCGATTTGTGATGACACTGCTTTAAATCTAATCGATTATTATAGTATTTATACAGTGAAAAAGACCGTTTAGATAGGTCTTTCTGTGAAGAATTCAATTTGTGTATGTTTGTATCAATCAACTGAATTTGTACATAGTTGGTTTAATTGTTAATACAAGGGAATAATTCATGATCAACCGAGTAGCCAAAATTTACCAACATCATTGGTCAATCAAGCGTGTCTTTCAGTTAAAAGTCGTCTATATAAAAAAATGCAGGGCGAGCAGATAAAACAGCAGGGTCAGTGGACTGTGAGGCCTACTCGCCCTACAGGGCGAGTGGCTCTGGAAAAAAATTTCAAGGCCTGAATGTTTTCTGTATCTGTAACCAGCGCTTTTGCCAACCAGTCAGTGCGCATGCGCGAAAAATCACCATGGTAAACAATAACAATCAATGTTCCTATACGATTCGGTCAATGTCATTTCATATCGAGGACGCGAAATTCCCGCGCAAGTGTATTTCGTAAGCTGAGTCTAAGGGAATTTCCAGGTGATAGTCGTCAGAATTTCAATTTTTACCTTTCGGTTTCATGTCAACAAACACGATTTCAACGAATATCATAGTTTGGGCGTATATTGTACGTTTAATGTATGTTGTCGAATTAATTTCACAGTATGTATGATTCTTTTAATGCATGATTAGTGACTATATCTGTAATTCATTTAAGGAAATATCTACGTACTTGGAAGTTGTGTAAGTTCAATATATGTAGACTGTAATTAGTAATTACATTTTAATTTTCAAATGGTCCAGAGAGAGCTATATTTATGTTTTGTTAACCTTGAAAAGTATTATTAGTTAGTTCAAATTTTAGTTTGAATACGTTCTTGTAAATTGAATGTCGAAGTTTAACTATTAATATTGTTTTATTTTAATTTTCTGAAGCATTTAGGTTTTTTTGCTGTATCATTGACAAAAACTAAAGTAACTAACCCATTTAATTTAAATTATACTAATTCAAATTGTTTACCGTTTTATTTTCATAAAATGTATATTTATTTTGATGCAAATTATTAAAATAATACTTTGGTTGGAATAGGAATTGTTAATATAATTATGAACAAGTTAACATATATTATGATTTGTTTTATTTTCATTCCTTTCAGTTTTATTATCTATTTATTTTTGTAGCTGCCCTCGGATCATGCTGGAAAATAGTGCAAGTTCTTAAAATCATGTAAGTATCAGTATTTTATTTATTTTCAGATCGATCACAATGAATTCAGAAATTCTGAAAAATGAAAGTGTTGTTGAGTATATCAAGTGCGGTGGCATTGACAAAACAACAAAATATATCATTGAAAAATATGGACAGAATATGACATATAAATCAGTATTGGGAATTGTTACACGTACATATCAAACATTTCAGAATTGAAATACAAGTAAAATGCGTGTAAAGGGAAAAGTAAATTTGGATCGCTTTATGAATGAAAGGTTTCAGATTGAGAAAAAAAATATAAATGTCAGTCATAGTAATCGATCTGATCCATTTGCTACAAATGATGATTTGCGTATTAAAGCTGAGGCTTATATGTCTGTGTCTGAAACTCTGGCATCTGAGCTGGATCAAACGAAAAATCTAATGAAATTGAAAGAAGACGAATTAGATTTAACTTTGGCTGAAAAAGCTAGTTTAAATGAAAGTCTTGGTAAATATATTAATAAAACTAAATCGCAGCGAAAATCCTCAAAACGCACTGCTAACAGAGAAGCATGTTGACGAGAAATTTTTTAGAAATTTGACGCTGACATTGATATGGTTACAGAACATGAATTAGAAATTCAGGAACTTAAATCAAACATATGTGACCTAAAAAATGAAATACTGCAAAGAAATAAAGAGATCAAGAGCCTTAAAGTTATAATTGATGATCTCAATATTCAAAATGCTACTTTGCAGAACATTGAAGATGTGGCCTTATTTGATGAAAATAAAAACTGTTATATGCCAGAGCTTCATGAATGTGTTTTCAGACCTTAGATTTACATGTGTCTTGTGAAAATGTGAGTCAGGTAATTAAAGCTGTTTTAAAACTTTGAAACAAAAGTCCCAATAAACTGCCGTCTATAAGCACAATTAACAATTGGTCAGTGGAAATGTCTGTGATAGTCCGACGGCCATTGTCTCAGTACGCAGAAAGTGACGGAAACTACTTGCTTTTAGGTTTACGTGATATGGCGACCAAATCAGCATCTTATACACTCGACACAGTTAAAGATATTTTAAATGACATTGACTTAGCAAGTAACGGCGAAAATACGGAAAGTCCAGCAAAACAAATTCTTTGTAATATTAAAAATACCATGAGTGAAAGAATGTCCACAGAAACAAAATTTAATTCAATGCTTGAAGAAATTCTGAATATAGGGCCAGTTTATTGCCAGATGTAGTTAAAAATTATAATAGCATGAATGAAGAGTCTAAACAAGCGATTAGTCAAATGAATAATTATTTCTGTGGCCTCCATACACTAGTGCACATGGCTGATGTTTCACAGCAGGCGATATATGAATCGGAGAAAGAATATTTTGCAGGCAACATTCCTATTGATAATCCTTCTTTTACAAAATCTGGACAGTCCGGAACAATTCGACTGGTACACACAGCCTGCAAGGCATTCGCATGAAGAGGCGATAAGAAAAATGATTGCCATTCAGCTTTTTTGACTTTTATTTCTGTTTTTTTTTTTTTAATCGAACCAGCTTTTAGGTTTGCCATTACAGCCACTTAGAGGAAATCGTTTTAACATATTATTTTCAAATGCTGGACACGTGTTTTTCTTACAAAATAAAATGCTGGAGTTTTTAACAAAACAAGTTCTATGAATGGTTTAGTGAAGAGTGTTGCAAATGATCTCAAAGAACCTTTTTTTTCTTGCTAGATGTAAGGCTCTTGGTCTTATTTCAAAAATTATTGAAACCTAAAATAAAAACTCTAGCCTTAGAAAGCCAAATTGCGTTTTCGCTCAATATAACGGGTGAGTGGCTTGAAAACAAAGCGAACAGCAAGGAAATAATTGAACATGCAAGAAAAGAGGTACCATCCGAAAGAAGGACATTTAAGGAAAGAGAAGAGGGAATACTGGTAAAGAGGATAAAAAAGCAACAAGAGGATTTTCTTAAGAAACAAGAGCTAGAAAAAAGAAGAATTGAAAGACTCGAAAAAGAAACAACTGATTTGCTTTTTTATGGACTGTGGCAGAACCAACAGCAAATGGAAGAGGAGCTTTCCACATTAAATTATAAGCAAGAAAAGGAGGATGCCCTTAAGGTTCAACTACGATTTAGAAAACATGTTTTTAAACGAGTCTGTAACGAGCCAGGTGTTTATTCATTTAGTAAACTTATTAATGGTAACCGAACAAATTTGACAGTAAATGAGTTGAAGGAAAATGTTCTTTCGTTAATTGAACATACTTATCAAATCCCACCTCCAGAACAATATCATATGTTGGTTGGCAGAGTCATAGAACATAAATGGTTGGAGTATGATAAGCCAAGATGGTATAAAGGGAGAGTTATTTCCCAGGTGATCGTAAATAATACATCGTTAAATCATTGTTATTCATTTTCAGGTGCTTTTATGAAAAGCAAATATTGAATGGGAAAAACACGTGAAAAGCAAACATCTGATTACGTAACATATTGTATACTTTATACTTTCAGGTCTCAGGCTTCCCTCAATGGTTTAATGTGACGTATGATGATGACGAGGCCGTATACGCAGCAAAGCTGGGTGAAGAATATCAAGCCGGTGATGTCATAATCCGGGAGCAGGATCACTAACACATATTAGAAATAGAAGGCATAACAAAATGACGTCTATTTGAATACGATTGATATGTATTAATAAAACGTGTGATCATCCTATGTTCGTCCTAATACACCAATCAAATCATACTGGTGAATTAATCAATAATCATCTTAAAATAAATGTCAGATACAGTAGGGAGTACTAAAATTGTCAAGAGGTGCTTATCAATAATTTTTTTTTTTAATGTGGCATTTTATGTGAATAATAGCTTAATATTGCAGTAAGCAAAGGGCTATAATTATCTCTATATAATGAATATAAAATTTGAAATAAACAAAATTTATATAAAAATCACTCTTGCTTTTGTATATAATTGATATAACTATTTAAAATATTAATATTTGGCACTGCTTTAAATATAAAATCTAAGTAAACAATATTTTGTGACTTCGGCAGAAAAAATACGAAATGTCAAAATTGTAAAGGCCCATACCTCCTGATTGGATGGTCCGATTAAAAAAAAAATTACACCATTTTTTTTCTCTCATCAAACCTTTCCAATGATATATAATAATTATAGTTTTTCTCAAGTTTCAAAAATGGCCTTTGGATGCTATTTATATTATTAACAGTTGTAACAATAATCACCGTCTTTAATATTTATGTGCACATATGCATTAATGTTGCAGTAGCCCAGCATAGGGGAAAGCCTACAGTTCAGGGTCCAGTGTCAGGTGTTGTCGTGAGAGGCCAATCCACAATTGGTATGTTGTTGTTGTGGTAAATGTCCTGTACGGAAATGTACATATTGTTCTAATTGCAATTACATGTACTATTGTTCTTATTATGCCGATATGAACAATTTGTTTAAGTTGTCGAGTTATTGCGATGTAATTCAGCGGATACATTGTATAGACTGCCACTGGATATATGCGTATATTTAATCATCATCATGATCGACCACCAATAATGAGTATGGCTCTTGACAGCGTCCGGACAGCACTACGACACTAATAATTAAAAAAAGTCGTGACTGCCTGGAGGCTGTCGGGACTTTCTAGAAAATCAGGACTCTGTTGGGACTCTGTCGAGACGCTGTCATGACCATATTCGATCTTTGGATCAAACATTGAATTTTGAGCCCCGGATCTCAGAATATTGTCCCGACTTTTGACATAATTGATTCGGGACGCTGTCGGCTCAAGAACGGCATGAACAAACGGGAATGTGTGACAGAGGCTTAACCCGTCGCTCTAATCACAAACCAAATGATATAGTTTTTAACTTTGGTTGAAATGATTGTGGTGCAGTATACTTAATGTGAAATGTTATCGCATGTATCAATGTGTATAGCGCATGTATCAATGTGTATAGCGGTATATCAATGTTGTTATGTGGGTCTTTACAGCCAGCTGTGTGCAAGTGATGAAAAGTCCTCAGCTACATACCCTTCTCATCAGCTCAGTACGCAGGACGAATGTGAACAGTCGGGAATAGATAAAAAAAAGCAGGTAATTCTTAATTTACTATTAAATCATCTTTAGAATGCTAAGTACAAAATACTGCTTATTCTAACGAATAAATATGTTTATTTTGTATGAAATTAAGTACTTAAAGATGTTAAGAAATAATATTAGAATGTGCCGTACATAGCGTTTGTTTCTGACATGCCATTAATGTGCTCTATACATAGTCCATATAGCCAGCAGTTCCAATGCACGCTATATAGCCTGGTATTATGTCGGTTATTAGCCTGGAGTTCTTATGTGCGCTATATAGCCTGGTATTCTTATGTCGGTTATTACCCTGGAGTTCTGATGTGCACTATATAGCCTGGTATTCTTATGTCGGTTATTAGTCTGGAGTTCTGATGTGCTCTATATAGCCTGTTAATCTTATGCCGTTTATTAGCCTGGAGTTCTGCTGTGCGCTATATAGCCTGGTATTCTTATGTCGGTTATTAGCCTGGAGTTCTGATGTGCGCTCTATAGCCTTTTATTCTTATGTCGGTCATTAGCCTGGAGTTATGATGTGCGCTATATAGCCTGGTATTCTTATGTCGGTCATTAGCCTGGAGTTCTGATGAGCGCTATGTAGTCTGGTATTCTTATGTCGTTTATTAACCTGGAGTTATGATGTGCGCTATATAGCCTGGTATTCTTATGTCGATTATTAGCATGGAGTTCTGATGTGCGCTATATAGCCTGGTATTCTTATGTCGGTTATTAGCCTTGAGTTCTGATGTGCGCTATATAGCCTGGTATTCTTATGTCGGTTATTAGCCTGGAGTTCTGATGTGCGCTATATAGCCTGGTATTCTTATGTTGGTTATTAGCCTGGAATTCTGATGTGCGCTATATAGCCTGGTATTCTTATGTCGGTTATTAGCCTGGAGTTCTGATGTGCGCTATATAGCCTGGTATTCTTATGTCGGTTATTAGCCTGGAGTTCTGATGTGCGCTCTGTACTGGTTTCTTCGTATATGCAATCTATTATTGGGTACAGGTTGCGCATTATAGCCAGGTGTTCTATTGTGTACTATATGGCTTCATATTCCAATATGCGTTAGTTAGCATGGTGTCCTGATGTGCGCTATAAAACATGTTGCTATAATGAACGCTATTTAATATGGTGCGCGCTATTAAGCCGTGTGTTTTTATATGCGCTATTTAGCCTGATATTCTAGAGTGTACTAAATTACAAATTCGGTGGTTATTCTATAAAACGCTATCCATCTGGGTGTTTTATAAGCAATATTTAGCGTTATATTCATTTGTTCGACGTGGTTTTAAGATAAAAACATTAACATCACGTGTATATCAATATGTTAAACTTCGTTTTCAGCGGTTAACTATTCTCTATTACATATACAACATAATGCATGCTAATTTTAACAGCCTTTCTATTATAATTGTTTTGACTTAAATTAGTTTTCAAAATACAATATTATGAAAGTAATTTTTATGTGGTAGTTAAATCAAAATAATATTATTTATCAATATGCATACTTTTTCTATATGACGTTTCACTGATGTCAGATATCTACTTTCAGCTATATAATGGCGGAAGGAGGGTTCAGACATGTTGGGTCCGATTCTGTACTGTACAGTCCTGATTCTTCAGTAAGTGTTGTAGTGGTGGTGGTGGCGGTGGTGGCAGTAGTAGTAGTAGTTTAAGTAGTGGAAAGAGTAATAGCGGTAGTGGAAAGAGTAATAGCGGTAGTATTTGTTGTTGTTGTTGTAGTTTTGGCTGGATTAGAAGCACCAATTTTAGTACAGAAACTGATGGTTTTGGAAGGGCAATTCGCAGAACATGTACCACGGGAACTCCGTGTATTACTATGCAGGCAACGAATCACTAAATCGAAACCACGAATAGGTCACCTTTTTTTCTTACCCTTTTATTTTTTAACAATTTGCATGTCACTTGTTCTACAATATGTTTCACTTGTGGTTGATAACAATTAAAATTCCTGAAAAGTCAATGTATTACCATTTTATTTCAATTTTGAATAACTATCCTTGTTACTTGAATGCCACAGTAATAGGGCAAATAAATTAATGCGCTCCATCGACTATTTTGGCTTGTTGCTGAAAGTGTTATTACCTGTTATCAATGCTTCTTTTTAACATTTTTAGAACATAATACTACAGTGTAATTCTTGTTAATTTTAGGCTGTAGTAGGGAAAATCGAATGACCTACTATTTGACTGTGTAGGCTACGAAACAATAAAATCGTCTGACCCAATACGCTGCATCAGGTTTTTCGCGTAATAGAATTGTGTACATGTATGCATATGTTACCTTTTGCATTTAATTTTTGGTTCAAAAACCTGTATTTTCTTTAATAAGAAGCAGCAAACATTACCTAGGAACGACATTTTTAATTGCGCAAGTTAAGGGCTACGTGATCTCATAAGCGTGGTCTTTTCAGTGGTCTGAATCTCGTTTTTCAATCAGGTCAAATACAAGCTAATATTAATAGATCGAAAGTATTTTATGTAATTATGACTTTATTTATTTTGTAAAAGCAATGACATAACAAACATCCAACATCATTCACAAGTTTTCTTTCCATTTAAAACATTCAAAATTTACTTGCTTTTATTTTATTTTCTCGACATTAGTCTTTTAAATTGCCAGCCTTTTAATTATTGATATATAAATAACTGTAAATGTACTTTATATGTTATATATGAATCTAAATGATAAATGTATGTACATCTAGTACTAAGTATTGAAGAGCGTACGCTATGCTATTGTGCTGATGATATCATATTGCTTAAGAAATAGTTATTAATTGATGACCGGAATATAATGTATTATGTTCATATTAGTTTCATTTTATAAAAACCAATATTGCAACATTCATTTGAAAAAAATAAATTGAGTGACTTGAAATACATTTCAGGTTCAGTGTGAAAAGGCATCTGAAGAGACATGTAGAATCTTGACCTTGATGGGTTATGGTCCGGTGATCAGAAAGAAACGAACTGACTCATACAAGGAAATAGGTAGACTGGACACTGCACGGTATCATGGCGGGCTAACAACTATTGTCACCGGGAGTAAGGCAGAGGGCCTGACGTGCTGTTTCGAAAGTGATATTGACAGTATGCATGTACTAGAAGGTGTCATCTGCCTGCAAGATGGCATTGCCAGTAGCAATCTTACAGGGGAAACCACGGTGTTTGTGTTAAATTCGCGGGTAAGTTATCCAGGACACTGTAGACTTATGCTCAAGAGTGCACGTATTTCGAAACTCCTGCATAGTGCCCTCTGCGATGATGGAAGTGGAGGCGCTCTCCTAAGCAGTGATTTACTTGTTAGTGAATGTTC
This sequence comes from Congeria kusceri, assembly GCA_027627225.1. NCBI lineage: Eukaryota > Metazoa > Mollusca > Bivalvia > Myida > Dreissenidae > Congeria > Congeria kusceri. Next base: position 345,300 of record JAPFQT010000194.1, read on the forward strand.
AAATTTATTACCATTATCAGCAGGTGAGGTGCGTCGTGAACGAGCTGGACCGTCAATACCGTCTTCACTAGGCAGCGTTTTGCATAAAGACCAAGTGATTGCACTACGCTGTCACTGCCCCAGCATCCTGCAGAGATGGGCTGAAAGACCTCGTCATTGGCCACCACCGGATATCGTTCAGAAAGTCTTATACATGGGGGCATTTGTGTCTCCTGTTGGTTTCAAAGGCGGTGAATATAAGCACGTGGAGTGGAGAATTTGTTTCAATACAGGGGAAACCGAACTAATTAAAAATCTTAATGATACTCAGACCAAACTATACATTATTTTGAAAATGATAGTTAAAGATATCCTGATTCCTCGACATAAAGAGGTAACATCATTTACGCTGAAAAACATAGTATTATGGCTAGCGGAGAACAACCCTCAAACTTTGTTTCATGAGAGAAGTTTGTTTCACTGGCTGCACGAAGGGCTGAAAGAACTAAGAACTGCTATATCTACGAGACAGCTGCCATACTATATGATACCGGAGAGAAATCTGATGGCAGCCTGTGGACTGCAGGATGAGCTGCAGCGTACCTGGTTAGCAACTATCACGGACATGATGTATGAAGGTCCGAGGATAATACGGAGATTGCAGAAGATACGACAGGCCATTATCGCGTACCCGGAGCCACTACTGTGGTACTGCAGGATGAGAACAGAGTTGGAGATGCTGATGCTAGAGTTCTTAAAGAGACTCTTCCAATGCATGAATGAGAACGTGGAGACGGATTTTATTCTGCAGGAAATAGGCAGACGTATGAATGTTGTAATAATGGAGATCGATCAGCGACTGCACGTGGGAGGGAATGGCGTTAATAATGTGATGCAGATATTAAAACGAGTGTTGCAGTAATGACAAATTATGTAAATATAGTACGCAGAAACGATCCAATGGAAACACAATACACTGTACTTGTTTTTACATCTTGTATATTATACATGCATTTATTGATAGAAGCATTTTGGTACATGTTGCCGATTTTCGCGTTTTAGGGTTGTTTCATTATTCAACAACAAGAAAAAGTAGCTCTACAAATGCATTATTTGAAGAATTTAATATTATAAGTATATATGTAACCTAATCAATTCAAACGCATTGAATCACATAATCAAACTTAACCAAGTTTGCAAAACAATTTGTTTCGTGAAATAAACACGAGGCATATTAGGATCAGAAACTCTTCTGGCCCCAGTGCTACTTGTTAGACGAGTAGCGTCAATTAAACAAATTTAAACAGGACGATCAGAAAGAGCTTCATACAAAATATGAAGGGCTTTTCTAGTAGTTTTTGACAATAATGTTTTTTAAGTTTTTTCCATATTGAAGGTCTATTAAAAAAATGTCAGCCTCGACGCGGACCAATTTAGCCAAGATACAATATTTTTGACAATTTTGCTATATGCATATAAGGCAATGATTCAAAAATTTCGGGGTGTTCCTATGAAAGTCTGTGTACAAAATATTGAGCCCCGGGCCGTGGCTATCTTTAAGCGACAACTTCCGTATATTGGTAAGAAGGCTATAAGGTGATGCTTCATACCAAGCTGTATTCCTTTTGTTTAAAACAATAAGGAATTCGAAGTTTTTTCCTACACAAGTCAATACAAGAATTAAGTCCCTAGATTGGGTCATTTTTAGCCCAAGGGCATCATATTAAGAACTATGGTAACAGACCTCAAGGCAACGCTACACACCTAATAATAAGAACATAGACTTTGATATTTCAGACGAGCATATTTTTAAAGTTTATTTCCGCTTAAAACACATGTCAATATAATAAGCCACAGGGCGTCGTCTAGTTTTTGGCATTTTAATATTTTGGCAAAGGACTACATGTATAAGATAATGCTACATACTAAATATAAAAGGTCCAGGGCTTGTAGTTTTAAACAAGTCCATAAAACACGCGGTAGTACCGGCTTCTTGTCAGCGTATGTGCCCATGTTCTACGCAATCGATAAAATAAAGACAATGGGTATATAAACCTTGGTTGGTGAATGTAGTTGTTTAATTATGTAAATACTTCATGTTACCGGTACATATGGATTTCAGAGGTCATAAAGAGTTGGCACAGGAAATTTGATGATCAAGAACGAAATATTTTTCAAATATGCGCGAGTTAAAAGTCGAAATGCGTGTCAAATCAATGACTACTTTTGAGTTCAAATACTTTTTGTTAAGAGTTGAGTTCTCAAAAACTATATCTGTTTACTTTTGTATTCAAGGTTTCATTAGCAATCACACTAAATTCAGCATGTTGTATATATTAGTATTGCATGAATTAGCATCTGACGATCATGTTCAGATTAATGTGATTGCACTTTCATTACACTGTATGTACATATGATAAATAAAGAATTGATATACACATGTTTCTTACCTTTTATAGTTATTGATACATTTGACCGCGAAAATTCTAATTTGAAACAAATGCTTCCTCATCTTGTCTACAGAATGGGTTCATAACTGTGGTCAAGCATTTTGGGTACCAAGTCAATACTTCCAATAGATATTGTTAAATTTGACCTTAAGCAAAATTTCGAAGTTGAAACAAAGGGCAATTACACAAACAAAATCATTAATAAAGTGACCTGCTCTTATGTACATAATAAGTTCATCACTGTGATCAAGTACTTTGAGGTTCAAGTCAATTCCTCATGTCGGTATTGAAAAATTGGCCTAAAGCGAAAATTGTAATTTGAAAAAAAGCGTAATGACTCAAACAAATTCCTTTAAAAAAGGTACCTCCTATTGTCTGCAAAATGGGGTCAGCACCATAAACAAGTATCTTGAGTTTCAATTTAATGTATTTGAAAGTTATTGAGACATTTATATATTTACCAAAAGAATTGAAAAACATATTCTAAGATGTAAGTCCAACCATGGACAAATAAATCTGGAAATACAAATCACAGGGCTACCTTTTTGTAATGGATTAGCCGTTTGATAGTAAACAAGTATAGAAAGTATTGAAAGTTTCAAATGGAAACCTTTGTTGTTTTTGAGAAATGGACTCGGAAAAAAAACTTAACCAAAAAAAAAAAATTCTTCAGAAAAATGAGCAAAGCATGAGGATTGACATAAACATTTTTTTATGACGAGAAATGAATTTTGGTGCGGTCTGCCTATTTTGAGTATGTGGCAAAATGTCAACGCTCAATCTCACTTTAATGTAATATAACATCGCTCAATTTTTAAACTCGTCCTCCGCCTATAGTAAGTATTCGTGTTTGAAAAATGTTTACCGTGAATATTTTCGCTTTAATACGAATGAACGCTTTCCTAAGGTGCTTGGTGTATATGGCCCTTGGTAAGTCGCAGAAATTGCTCAGTAAATTGCATGTGCTTAAAGAGGCGTATTCACAGATTTAAAAAAATGCCATTAAAGGTATTATTTGGAAAAACTAAGCATCTAAACTTAAGAACACAAGTTATTATAACAAGACAAGCCTTTAAAAACATTGTGCCGCCACTGCACTGGGGATCGAACCTACGACTTCCGGATCAAAAGTCTGAAGCGTGTAACCACTCGGCCAATCTTGTTTACAGTGTATAGACATGTCCGTGTAGGTTTAAAGTGATTCACGTGCTTTCACAATTTTGAAGAAAACATCAGAAGCACTCCAAAATATTCGTTCGTTACAAACGCTTAATACATTTGTGCATTTCAACTGATGATTACTCCTCAATGAAACGTTATGCCCCCGAAGGTAGGCATAATGAATCCAACCGTCCTTCCGTATATCTGTCCGTTAGTCCGTCCGGTGTTTAACGTGTTTTTGCTATAAAGTCCAATATTTTGAATGCTATCTAAGGCTTTTACTTGAAACTTAAGGTATTTCTTTACTATCAACATCTCATCCAGAAAAAGCAACCCTCATAACTGTGTTTGTTGTTGACCGATTAATGTCCCTTTTTTAAACTTAAATACTTTGGTGATAGTTGTTCATAAAGTCCAAGAGTCTGAATACTATCAAAGGTATTTACAGGAAACTTTTTACTATCTCTCCATGTCTCCACCATGGAAAGGAACCCCTATAACTCTCATTTGTGTTTTGGCAGGTTTATGCCCTTATTTTACTGAATAATTTTGGTTACTTTCCATAAAGTCTAATACCTTGAATAGTATCCAAGGTATTAAATTTAAACTTAAAAATAGTTCTTTACTATCAACGTCGCCACCAGGGATAGCAACCCCTTAACTATATGATGTGCTTTGATAGATTTATGCCATTATTGAACTTAAATCAAGTTTTTCATCAAGTCTACTAGCTTGAATATTATCAAAAGTATTTAATGAAAACCTAGAAACTTACTATCAACTTATCCACCAGCGAAAGTAATCCCCATTGTTCTGTGTTCGTTTTTGACAAAGGATTTGGGAGCATAAGTGACATTATAATGACACCACTTGTTTTCAATATATCGAGGGTTGAGCGTGAAACTATTGTATCTGCTTAACATGTCTATATCAGATACAATAGTTTCACGACAAACCCTCGATATGTATATGTCAGTAGTGCTATGTTGATCCTGTATGTACAGCCTTCTTTTATGTTTGGAATCTGTGACAAAAACTTTGGAAATTATCAATTCATCAATATGTGAAAAGGTCCCGTTAAATGTGCGCTAGTAAAATCACAAACTGACGGCGATCGCATCTTTTCTCGCTCATTCTAAGATAAAGTGATCTCTTGTCTCGAATAGATTCAGAAATTCAGTAAATGCATAACGATAAGCACATTTGTTCTTCATAATTTATTTCAAACAAAATCTAGTATAATAAATCAAATAAAAACATCGGCTTAGCAAATGATGTTATGTACAATAATATTAATAAATAAAAACACGACGACGCTCATTTTCATAACATTTTCCTTTACAATTGATAAATGCATATGAAAGTTCATTGCAATATAACAACTGATGTAATATGCTCAATACATCAGTAGCACGTTTAAACACAACATGCACGTTTAAACATAACATACACCTTATTTAAAATATAACATGTAACTTGAGTAAGTCATTCTCAACATAAATTTAAACAGAATAACATTTTAAGACTACTACAAAATACGGCTCTTAAAAATGTTATTTCCTTCAACAGTGAGACCATAAACTTATTCATAGTATCCATGCAGCTTTGTTCCTAATATTCATGTAGATTTATTTCTAATAATATTTATGAAGATTTATTCATAATATTCATGTTGATTTAAGTATTTATATTTATTTCTAATAATATTCATGCAGATTTATTTCTAATACTATTCATGTAGATTTATTCCAAATAATATTCATGTAGGTTTAAGTCCCTAACATGTACAGTCTACTATGCAGTAAGCTCCTACAAACAATAACATAATAATTCGCCACCATACACGGATTACACGGGCCAATCTAACGTGTGTTAAAGAAGCAGACAGACCATCATAACACTAAGGTGGCAATATCAACGATTGGAGTGTTATACTCAAGCGTACACATGGCATACATTAGAGTGTTCTACTCAAGCGTACACATGGCATACATTAGAGTGTTCTACTCAAGCGTACACATGGCATACATTAGAGTGTTCTACTCAAGCGTACACATGGCATACATTAGAGTGTTCTACTCAAGCGTACACATGGCATACATTAGAGTGTTCTACTCAAGCGTACACATGGCATACATTAGAGTGTTCTACTCAAGCGTACACATGGCATACATTAGAGTGTTCTACTCAAGCGTACACATGGCATACATTAGAGTGTTCTACTCAAGCGTACACATGGCATACATTAGAGTGTTCTACTCAAGCGTACACATGGCATACATTAGAGTGTTCTACTCAAGCGTACACATGGCATACATTAGAGTGTTCTACTCAAGCGTACACATGGCATACATTAGAGTGTTCTACTCAAGCGTACACATGGCATACATTAGAGTGTTCTACTCAAGCGTACACATGGCATACATTAGAGTGTTCTACTCAAGCGTGCACATGGCATACATTAGAGTGTTCTACTCAAGCGTACACATGGCATACATTAGAGTGTTCTACTCAAGAGTACACATGGCATACATTAGAGTGTTCTACTCAAGAGTACACATGGCATACATTAGAGTGTTCTACTCAAGAGTACACATGGCATACATTAGAGTGTTCTACTCAAGCGTACACATGGCATACATTAGAGTGTTCTACTCAAGCGTACACATGGCATACATTAGAGTGTTCTACTCAAGAGTACACATGGCATACATTAGAGTGTTCTACTCAAGAGTACACATGGCATACATTAGAGTGTTCTACTCAAGAGTACACATGGCATACATTAGAGTGTTCTACTCAAGCGTACACATGGCATACATTAGAGTGTTCTACTCAAGCGTACACATGGCATACATTAGAGTGTTCTACTCAAGAGTACACATGGCATACATTAGAGTGTTCTACTCAAGAGTACACATGGCATACATTAGAGTGTTCTACTCAAGCGTACACATGGCATACATTAGAGTGTTCTACTCAAGAGTACACATGGCATACATTAGAGTGTTCTACTCAAGAGTACACATGGCATACATTAGAGTGTTCTACTCAAGAGTACACATGGCATACATTAGAGTGTTCTACTCAAGAGTACACATGGCATACATTAGAGTGTTCTACTCAAGAGTACACATGGCATACATTAGAGTGTTCTACTCAAGCGTACACATGGCATACATTAGAGTGTTCTACTCAAGCGTACACATGGCATACATTAGAGTGTTCTACTCAAGAGTACACATGGCATACATTAGAGTGTTCTACTCAAGAGTACACATGGCATACATTAGAGTGTTCTACTCAAGAGTACACATGGCATACATTAGAGTGTTCTACTCAAGCGTACACATGGCATACATTAGAGTGTTCTACTCAAGCGTACACATGGCATACATTAGAGTGTTCTACTCAAGAGTACACATGGCATACATTAGAGTGTTCTACTCAAGAGTACACATGGCATACATTAGAGTGTTCTACTCAAGCGTACACATGGCATACATTAGAGTGTTCTACTCAAGAGTACACATGGCATACATTAGAGTGTTCTACTCAAGAGTACACATGGCATACATTAGAGTGTTCTACTCAAGAGTACACATGGCATACATTAGAGTGTTCTACTCAAGAGTACACATGGCATACATTAGAGTGTTCTACTCAAGCGTACACATGGCATACATTAGAGTGTTCTACTCAAGCGTACACATGGCATACATTAGAGTGTTCTACTCAAGCGTACACATGGCATACATTAGAGTGTTCTACTCAAGAGTACACATGGCATACATTAGAGTGTTCTACTCAAGCGTACACATGGCATACATTAGAGTGTTCTACTCAAGAGTACACATGGCATACATTAGAGTGTTCTACTCAAGCGTACACATGGCATACATTAGAGTGTTCTACTCAAGCGTACACATGGCATACATTAGAGTGTTCTACTCAAGAGTACACATGGCATACATTAGAGTGTTCTACTCAAGCGTACACATGGCATACATTAGAGTGTTCTACTCAAGCGTACACATGGCATACATTAGAGTGTTCTACTCAAGCGTGCACATGGCATACATTAGAGTGTTCTACTCAAGCGTACACATGGCATACATTAGAGTGTTCTACTCAAGAGTACACATGGCATACATTAGAGTGTTCTACTCAAGAGTACACATGGCATACATTAGAGTGTTCTACTCAAGAGTACACATGGCATACATTAGAGTGTTCTACTCAAGCGTACACATGGCATACATTAGAGTGTTCTACTCAAGCGTACACATGGCATACATTAGAGTGTTCTACTCAAGAGTACACATGGCATACATTAGAGTGTTCTACTCAAGAGTACACATGGCATACATTAGAGTGTTCTACTCAAGAGTACACATGGCATACATTAGAGTGTTCTACTCAAGCGTACACATGGCATACATTAGAGTGTTCTACTCAAGCGTACACATGGCATACATTAGAGTGTTCTACTCAAGAGTACACATGGCATACATTAGAGTGTTCTACTCAAGAGTACACATGGCATACATTAGAGTGTTCTACTCAAGCGTACACATGGCATACATTAGAGTGTTCTACTCAAGAGTACACATGGCATACATTAGAGTGTTCTACTCAAGAGTACACATGGCATACATTAGAGTGTTCTACTCAAGAGTACACATGGCATACATTAGAGTGTTCTACTCAAGAGTACACATGGCATACATTAGAGTGTTCTACTCAAGCGTACACATGGCATACATTAGAGTGTTCTACTCAAGCGTACACATGGCATACATTAGAGTGTTCTACTCAAGCGTACACATGGCATACATTAGAGTGTTCTACTCAAGAGTACACATGGCATACATTAGAGTGTTCTACTCAAGCGTACACATGGCATACATTAGAGTGTTCTACTCAAGCGTACACATGGCATACATTAGAGTGTTCTACTCAAGAGTACACATGGCATACATTAGAGTGTTCTACTCAAGCGTACACATGGCATACATTAGAGTGTTCTACTCAAGCGTACACATGGCATACATTAGAGTGTTCTACTCAAGCGTACACATGGCATACATTAGAGTGTTCTACTCAAGCGTACACATGGCATACATTAGAGTGTTCTACTCAAGCGTACACATGGCATAAATTAGGGTGCAAACAATGGTCACAATGATGAGAAACATTTGTTTAGTTTACCTTACGTTCAATGGCACAAATTGACTTCCACAGTCATCTGTTGTTTAAAAATCACTTCGCAATTTTAACATTCACAATATAATAAAATTAATCAATGTTAGACAACTGTGGAAAATCGCGCTGCAAAGTTGCTGTGACATCATAAAATAAATGTAATATCGCAATTTAATTTTAGCCATGAAAAATACTAAATCTACCACACAATAACACTTTCATCTACATGTTAACAATGAAATACATGTAATACTGCAAACTGGCAATGTTTCATTTCAAGTCGGGAATCTTATTACCAATACATATGAAAATACACATATTCATCAAGATCTTTAGACAAAATTCACTAAATTCAGTGAAGCATAATAAAAATTTTAAAGTTACTTAAGTCTTAAATTGTTTCATTTATAATACACTTTTGCAAAACAATATTTTATTCAAAAGTGAAATGTATGTTTCCGATTTAACCAAATTTCCAGCAAAGCTTCATCTTGAATGTTCACTTAAAATATAACTTTACTTAAGATTTTCGGAATTTTGTTTACCAATATTGTACATATAACAATATTTAGAGTTTTCACATTCTTATGACATGGAATGTAGCTGAAAATAATGTCATAAATCAGCATCTGAATATAATCCTTTATTGGAAATGGAATGATTTTTGTTATTGAAAATGTTTTATACACACACAGACTTCTATTTGTTATCATAAATACCATTTCACAAACAGGATGATTCTTAAAACAAAGGAAGCTTTTGTAAGTGATATTTATAGTCACATATTGTAACACTCGATTTTACAATAAAAAAATTAGACAATAAAAGGGTTATGATTACTTTAATATATCAAACTTGTATCACAATTTCAATAGGAAAGTTATTGTGCAGAGTCAAATACAACATACAAGAAAAGATGAAATATCACAAGAATGATGGGAACCAAAATGAGACATGTTGAAATTCTCAGAAGATGGGAACCAGCAACAATATTGATCATGAATGAGACACTCTTACCTTTCATTGACCTTCTATTGACCTTTCATTGACAAATCAAACACGACCTGAGACACATGTCCGCAAATCACTACAAACTAAATGCATAATGAATATATTTAACACTTATGTCTAACCAAGTATTACATCATGTGTTTTAACATCTTCCACAACATAAACAGTGTACCATCATCTAATATATATGTGGCGCGTCTTGGGAAAACCGGACTTGATGCATGTGCGTCAAGTGTCGTCCCGAATTAGCCTGTGCAGTCCGCACAGGCTAATCCAGGATGGCACTTTCCGCCTACATTGATTTATGTTTAGAAGAGACTTTCTTGAAACAGAAAATACCATAAAAGCGGAAAGTGCCGTCCTGGATTAGCCTGTGCGGACCGGGACAACACTTTATGCACATGCATTAAGACCGGTTTTCTCACGACGCACCACATGTATAACACACCACATCTCATGTATAACATTAAGTATGACACAGTATAACATCAGGAATAACATTACACTATTACATTTTTTTATCTCTGTATCATTGCATGCATCACATCATGTATAATATAACACTGTATTACATTTTTTATCTGTTTATCATTGCATGCATCACATCATGTATAACATGTTATTACAAGTCATTACATCAGATTTAATCCCGTATAGCGTCATGTATAACATGTTACTACATGTCATTACGTCAGATTTAATCCAGTATAACATCATGTATATCATGTTACGACATGTCATTACATCAGATTTAATCCCGTATAACGTCACGTATATCATGTTACTACATGTCATTACATCATATTTAATCCGGTATCACGTCATGTATAACATGTTACTACATGTCATTACATTAGATTTAATCCCGTATAACGTCATGTATAACATGTTACTACAAGTCATTACATCAGATTTAATCCCATATAACGTCACGTATAACATGTTACTACATGTCATTACATCATATTTAATCCGGTATCACGTCATGTATAACATGTTACTACATGTCATTACATTAGATTTAATCCCGTATAACGTCATGTATAACATGTTACTTCATGTCATTACATCAGATTTTAATCCAGTAAAGCGTCATGTATAACATGTTACTACATGTCATTACATCAGATTTAATCCCGTATAACGTCATGTATATCATGTTACTACATTACATTAAAGCCGCAGTCCATATAATATAATTCAATACATATTAAATGGGCATTAGTTCTAATGAACGTTAGTGGTATTTATTCCACTGAAAACTGTTTCTTTTTTAAGAAAGGCATTTGATACTGTCTATGTTTGAAAATGCTTGGTACGAACGGAACAGACAATAATGTACATGCTGGTTTACTCTAGAGGCATCACCAGCTATCGCTTACAGAAACTTTACGACAAAAAGTTACTTAAAGGTTATTATTTCATCGATTTCAATGCGTTTTTTTTATATTTTGATCGGTAAGATGTCCATTAGAAGCGATTTCTGAAAAGTTGTATTTTTATTAACATATTTCTGGACTGTGGCTTTAAACTCAGTATATCAGTATCTTTTGGCAAATATTTTCAATGTAAAATATATCTCAAAATGCTGGAATGATTTATGTTTGCATCAAGATTTTTATTAACTCACATATTTGTAAGTAATATACTTAAAAGGATACTATGAGAAAGTGATGGTAAAACATTAATAGATCAATACTCATTTTCATATACATGTACATGTGGCTTTTTGTGAAGTAGGAAACTTCATTCAAGAATATCAACACATTTTATGAGCAGCAATAAATTCTCGGCATATAGAGGATTATTACAGGCAACAACAACAAACATCAACATACACACAATCATTCATTCAACATGAGCTTTGATGTTAGACTAGTAAGCAGCCCTCGACTGTGACAATATTTGAATGAAATGAGTACAGAAATATGTTTCTTCTTTTTGCAAAAACTGTAAATGCTTATATTAAAAACACTTATATGATTATTATATAATAGCATTTTAATTTAAACCGTTTTTAAGCTTGACTGTGTGGAAAGCCATAGGCTAATGGAAACATTTTGGAGTCCGTTGCCTGGGAAGAACCAGTACTTGGTGTCTTGTGAGAAAGATTTTGAGTCCGTTGCCTCGGAAGAACCAGTACTTGGTGTCTTGTGAGAAAGATTTTGAGTCCGTTGCCTGGGAATAACTAGTACTTGGTGTCTTGTGAGAAAGATCCCTTCAAACGCTCCCGGAGTAGGGATCAAACTCAGGGCTGTATCCACAAAGCTCCTTGGGGAAAACTTCAGTAAATTTCTTAAAAATATACAATTCCTTAAGTCTGTGGACATTTCTTTTAAATTTTCTTTTCCGTTAAACTGTTTTATTCTGGTTAAAATGCTTCTAATGGTACCATATTTAAAAAATAAATAATTACTTTTACATAGAAAATGGTATTTGAAATTTTCGACTTAAGTATAACTTAAGAATTTCCTTAGGAGCTTTGTGAATATAGGCCCAGGACCAACTATAATATAATATAAAATATAATATTTGACCAATAAAACAACGTCTTTTAAGTTCATCATAATTCATAACAAATAGTAATCACGTGTTTGCCGACTGTTTGTTACACAATAGTCTTACTAACACTTTTTATTGATATTTTATTTACAATATTCACTTTGTGTATTTATACTTTATATTCAATATTTATCATAGAAAAAGACAAGAAATCCAGTTCATGATAATTCTTCCCCATAAATAATGAATAGTTCACGTCCATATGTGCACACAAATGGAATAGCTGCATACAATGTGGTGACTGAGTTTATATTTTAAATGCAAGTACATGCGCTACTTACAGGAATGTAGCGAAGACAATCTTGGATACGACAGAATCTTTCTACTTCAAACTGTTATGGCCGAAGTAAAATCTTACTTTTAATGTGTATTTCTTCCTTTACTGATAGCATACCCTGACAGTATGACGGAGTCAGTGAACAATGTTTGATTACTATTTTTAATAATATTACATTTATAATAATATTACAATTTAAAACAAAAGTCATTACACTTCAATGACAATACAATAACAATGCTACTTATTTGAATAAGATATGTTTATACCAAATTAGTGTTGAGGCCTTGAACGCTAGAACTGGCTATTGTTTTAAGATGTATATGGTTATATGGTATGTATAAGTAAACTACTACTGATGAATTAAAGGGCATATTGACAGTATTTCGAATATAGATATACATTATTAAAACAAGAAAATTTCATATATTTTTCAATTACTAACAATCTATGGATGGAATCGTTAAAAAAAGGAATATATACACATATACGAAGACAAAAATGAATTTTGTCCTGGCACAGTTCCAGTAGAATTCAAAATAACGCCTACAAAATTGCTTTCTTTCATGAAAACATTCCAGCACTATGCAACGATTATCAAAGGTGCATATGTGCGTAATGCTACCTGTTTACAGAAACAATGCCATCATATTAAATAATGCTTCAAATGCTTCAATATGTATACACTAAATGATTTTTATTTCTGCGAATGTCATTGCCGATCTACCGTCAATACGCCCTTTTAGTTAATGGTTTGAAACATATCACACTACGAAAACATGTATATCAATGCCCGTTTTACGCTGGAACGATAGTATGTAGTATACAGATAAAAGATGTAGCCATCTACACCATTTACATTTTCTACAATATACCGGTAGTTCAAACATGGATTATTTTTACCTAGGGAATATGAAACACTGAATTTTTACTGTTCTACAAGTTATACACCGGAAAATCATAAACAAATATGAAAATGTAGATCTGAAAACAAAAATGCACCTTCTGGTGTCAAATACAAAGTCTCTAACAAAAAATAAATAACAAAATAATTATAGAAAAGACTATAATTGCTAGTAGAACAACAACTTTGCCTAAATAGCTACAAAACTGATATGCTTTGGATTATTAACTGTCTACTGAAATGTTTAATTAGACTAACTGCAACAAAAGTATTATGATTGTAGAATTGACGCAATTGTCAACTGATAATAAACCTAAACAAATAGGAAATATTCAAATAGAATATACTTCAATGAAAAATAGTGTATTGCTATAAATGAAGATTGCTAACATTTGGTACAAAAAGGAATCAACAACATTTTAATTTGACTAACCTCAAATGGTGTAAGAATCTATTTGTAGAATCATTTCAACTTTATTACCATTTTCAACAATTAAAATGGACGAAACCTCACTTTTTATTCTCCAAACATTGCAAAAGTGTTTTATTGCAAAGTGTATTTTTTGGTGGAATAACTAAGTGAGACTTTTCAACAATGAAAACACACTAAATAAAACAAAATTTAAAATTACTGGATAATAAATATTTTACAGACTGCAATTAACTAATATTTTGTAGAATAATTGCAAGTTTGTGACATTTTTCGGTAAATATAAAAGCAGACTACACCTAACACCTAACCACAAGTTTTGCTATAGAGAGCTGCTGTGGCACCTCTATGGTCTCCAGGGTGATATTGGAAGGGTTGAAAGGGAAGGTAACTGAGTAGGAGAACTTGAGGTCCATCAGCAGTGAGGTGTCAGTGTTCTCCCTTTCCTTCAGTTTCTGTTGAATCTTGCGGATGAAGGAGATCGGGACGCGCTCCTCGAATTCGTCGACCGGCGTGTAGAGGTTTAGTATCTTCACAATCTGAAATGTTACATATCCCAAAGTCTCCATGAATTTGTTTAGTACACAATGTTTAAAGCATAATTATAACAATTAGCCAGGTTCGGCTAGCTCAGTTGGTAGAGCGCTAGACTGTCAATTCGGGGATCGTGAGTTCGAATCCCAGCCCCACCACATAACTTGTGTGGGGATTGATCATGAAATTATTTCTTCGGCCATTGTCCCCCTACCTCCAATTCAAGTAGGGCAGTTGTCAGTTACTGGCATAGGTATGTGCACTTAGTACTGGTAAATTGCTTAGATCGGCTAAGCTTGCCCAGGAAAAGTGTGAGTAGGTTAACTGACCGCCGTGATATGACTGAAATACTGTTAAAAACAGCAAAAATTCCTAACAAAACAAACAAACAAACAAACTCATAAAGTTATTCATTCGAGAAAGCACAACTCAAAGGTAAGGTAAAATCACTTAACTCGATGAGTCTATCTATATTTTATCAATTGTTTAATATATATTTTTAGTTAGAGTGTCGGATAGGGATTGGATACTAATGAAGATCTCCCATCTTTCAAAAATCATTATTATTAAAACAAGAGCTGTTTGGGTTTATATAATATATGTGGCGCGCCGTGAGAAAACCGGTCTTAATGAATGTGCGTAAAGTGTCGTCCCGGATTAGCCAGTGCAGTCTGCACAGGCTAATCCGGGATGACACTTCCCGCCTAGAGTGGATTTGTGGTTAGAAGACACTTGATGGAACAGAAAATACCATTAAAGCGGAAAGTGCCGTCCCGGATTAGCCTGTGCGGACTGCACAGGCTAATCTGGGACGACACTTTACACACATGCATTAAGCCCGGTTTTCCCACGAGACGCCCCCTCTAGGGCCAGAGCAATCTTTAGAAAATCAAGTTTGGCAAAGATCGGATGAAAACTGTAGGACTTATTGTTCAGAAACAGGTAAACGGGCCATTTTTTGATAATTCAAGATCATAACTCTGCAGTCGCTGAGCTGAAATGGCTAATTATCAAACTTGGCTGAGTCCATTTTCATTAAGTTTGATGAAGATCAGATGAAAAATGTTCAACATAGACTGCGGAAAAAAATTGTGTGGTCCACTGACAGACTGATCAACATTTGCAAACCAGTATAATCTGCCATCTTTGATGGGATGTGTAATAAGTTAAAGACTACGCACCTGTGGCACTGTCAGCTTGGAGCACATCTCACACACGCTGTCCACATCGGAGTCCGTCTTGCGGGCCTGCAGCAGCTGTGAGGCCTGGATGATGGGCTCCAGGCTCGAGCCCGCGCCCGACTCCTGCAGCTTGTTGTCCCGCAGCCATTGCTCCATGTGAGACAGGTTGTATCTGGAATAGTGAAAATATTAGTAATACAATTACCAACAACTGCCATGGGAAATTAGCCAATGGCATAATAATCATATGACCACAATAATGTCCAATGGAGATAATCAGTCTACTTATTGAAGGGCCCGGTTACCTCAGTTGGTAGAGCGTTGAACTGTCAATCCATAGATCGTGAGTTCACTACCCAGCCCGGCCACATAACTTGTGTGGGGATTGGTCATGAAATTATTTCAACGGCCATTCTCCCCCTACCTCTGATTCCAGTAGGGCAGTTGTCAGTTACTAGCACAAGTATGTGCACTTAGTACTGGTAACCCGCTTAGATCGGCTAAGCTTGCCCAAGAAAAGTGCGAGTAGCGATATGACTGAAATACTGTTAAAAACTGTGACAAATCCAAACAAAACAAACACAATCTATAACTTTTGTTAAAGATACAGCCCACATGGTGTTGATCAAACACTAGGGAAGCTAAACTTTTGGTCATTATAAACCAACGGGAGGTAATCAACCTACATTTCATTCATCATATATCAAAGAGAGGTAACCTCATGCGGTCCAAGGGCATGCAAATCAGGTATGAGGCTCATACCTGATTTGCATGCCCTTGGATCAGTTACACATGTCCTTCCTCAGTAGCAGATTATTAAGGGCACTTGCCCCCCAGAAGAAGTTGAAATCAAGGGAGGTAAGCACACTAAATAACTACATACCAAAGGGAGATAACCTCATACCTGATTTGCATGCTCTTGGACCAGTTACACATGTCCTTCCACAGTAGCAGATTATTAAGGGCATTTGCCCCCCGGAAGAAGTAGAAATCAAGGGAGGTAAGCACACTAAATGACTACATACCAAAGGGAGATAATCTCATACCTGATTTGCATGCCCTTGGACCAGTTACACATGTCCTTCCTCAGTAGCAGATTATTGAGGGCACTGGCTCCTAGGAAGTAGTAAACCTGTCTGAAGATCTGCTTGATCAGCTCTGGGTCCACCGCGTGCTGGGTGAGAACTCGCAGGAACAGGTTCATCTGCAAATCAGAATTCATTTTTTTCACCATTGTTAATCTGGGGGCGAAATGTACGAATGCAAAATATCTAAATTTATATTGTCTGTGCTATATTCCTCTACCTGAATTATAATGCTTGTATTTTCCGAATGTTTCTGAATGTTTTGACACTGATGACTAATGTAACTGGAATGTTTAAAAAAAAATTCAAAATGTAAAAAATGAGACTTCCAAAAACCGCCATCTTAGGTTACACTCCACATGTAACACCTGAATTGCTAAAAAAGCAATTCTCTGACTAGCCCAAATAATCTAGTGCCAAAAATCTCCAATGTCTCATTAAAACGAGCTTCATTCAAAAAAGAATAGTCATTTGTCACAAGGCATATTAAGTTAAATTTTAATACATAATCTAGATACATGTATTATCTATAAAAATATTATCTATACAAATAATTATCTATACAAATAATTATCTATACAAATAATTATCTATAAAAATACATTACCAAGATAATTATATACATAATGTAGATAAATATATTATCTACATAAAAACATTATCTAGATATAAACATTATCTAGATATCTACGTACAGATTTCATGAGACTATCCAGTGAGTATTCAGGCGTGTCCTCAGCCCGACTTGAACTCCGACCCCGCAGACCACTTGGTTTGCTCCCTGTCAGGCCTGCGATTGCCTCGTGTTCAAGAACTGCCGGAACTAAATGGGGAATAACAAAATATGGGATGAAATTGTTAGATTGAAATGTAAAATGGCAAAACCAGGGTGGCATCTTGGAATCTTAAATTAGGAAGTAAAACTTCCTGATATTTCCCTGACCGAAAAGTGGTTTTCCATGACATTTATTATCAGATTACTGGCAAAATTATTGCAAAGAAATTATTGTGCGTACAAATTGTACACAACTATAATATTTAAATTGTTTCATCGTCACAAGAATATTATTATTTCCAAAAGTCTATAGTTCACTTTTCCAGAATTCCCTAATTGTCCCCTAATTTTTTTCTCCTGCCTGCAGGGAATTGTTTCCATTTTTTCCCTGTTTTCCGAGTCCAGTGGGTTTTTTTTACATTTGAGGGAAAAGCGGCGGGGCCCTTCAGATGGGGAATTTTACGGCAAAAGGGGATTTTTTTAAGAAAATAATTATAACATGTTTATATTCTACTTTGATATAAAACATTAATAAATTGTTTTCCTACAAATGATAACTTGGATTAACTTGGTTTGATGAAAAATTGCTGGGATTGTTATGAAAACTCCTATCTTAGCCAATTTTTTTTCAGATTTTGGTCTTCTTTTTTTTCAAAATGAAGCTGTATTCTGAGGGGAATTTTAAGGTAAATTTAGGGGAAAACTAGATACTTTTTAAGCTGGGGAATGGGGCCAAATTTCGGCCCCAAATTGGCCCTAAAAAAAACACTGCTGAGTCAGGGGCCACCCTTCAAAGAACCAGCCAAATAAAATGGTTTCATAAGTTTATGTTTCGTTTCTGTCTTTCATAGTAACAAAATAACATCACAGTACTGTTTTCAGAATGTTCTCTGTAAAATATTGCTCATGATGGCAAGTAAATGGACTAACCCCAAGTCTGCCTATATAAAACTGAGAAGTTGAGCAAGCTCAACATTAACAAGTCACACTGCATACGGTCTTGTGCTAATTTCAAACACTATAATATTACCTATAGATAATTATTAGGGTAACCAACCGACTGTCACGTTATACCTATAGAAGGCTGTATGGTAGCCTCCATGTTCTTGATCAGTGTCTGATAGATCCACACTGCGAGGTCACTGAACACCTGCCGGTACTCGGACAGGTCAAAATTGCGCAGGCAGTGCTCGTTCTGGCGAGGGGTGTTCTCCGTCTGGAACTGTTTCTCACCGCTGTACTGTTTAAGCGTGTGCAGGAACCGACATGTGTTGGCCAGCCAGAGAGTGACGCGCTCTACATCATCGTGGTGTTTCTGGGAAATAAAATTTCAAATATAGCACAACACTCAATATGTGCTACACGTTTTGGTAAATACATGTCACAATGGGCAACATTCCAGAAACTTTTGTAATTTAAATACATCCTTGATATTAAAATCATCATTTGTGGCGCGTCGTGGGAAAACCGGACTTAATGCATGTGCGTAAAGTGTCGTCCCGGATTAGCCTGTGCAGTCCGCACAGGCTAATGCAGGGCGGCACTTTCCGCCTACAGTGAATTTATGTTTAGAAGAGACTTCCTTGTAACAGAAAATACCATAAAAGCGGAAAGTGCCGTCCCAGATTAGCCTGTGCGGACTGCACAGGCTAATCCGGGACGACACTTTACGTACATGCATTAAGTCCGGTTATCCCACGACGCCCCTCATTTTATTTCACTGTAAGATATGGTAACTTTAGCTTTATTTGCTGTTGCAAGGTTGTTATTATTACCCGATTATTTGATAATGACAACGCTGTGTTGGTACCATAATGACAACGCTGTGTTGGTACCATAATGACAACGCTGTGTTGGTACCATAATGACAACGCTGTGTTGGTACCATAATGACAACGCTGTGTTGGTTCCATAAAGCCATTCAAGCCCCAGTCCATATAATATAATTCAATACATCTTCAATTGGAATTAGTTCTAATGAAAGTTAACGACATTCATTCAACTGAAATTTGTTGCTTATTTAAGAAAGACATTTTATAATGTCTATGTTCAAAAATGCTTGGTACGAACGGAATATACATGTACATTCTGATTTTACTCAAGAGGCATCACCAGCTATCGCTTACAGATAACTATACGATAAAAAGTTACCAAAACATTATTATTTTACCGATTTCAATGCGGTGTTTTGTATTTTGATTGGTAAAATGTCCATTAAAAACATTTTTTTTCTTTAACATATTGCTGGACAGCTGCTTTAAATTTATATAATTTCCGGTACACATAATTAGCGGTCTAGTTAGAAGGTCGCGACAGGTTTCTTACACGACGCCCAATTGTGTCACCACCACACCACACAACATGATTATACCAGTATCAGTCATTAACAGACAAATCATTACTGCAAGAGAGTATACTCCCCTTTATAAACATTTTTGTAGTAAGAGTAAACTTTTCAAAATATAATAATATAACAGAGATATTTATTAATAGACAAACATAAAATATCGCAAATATTTAAATGTGACATTGAATTTTTCTACATTTCTGGGAACATTTTAGTGCACCAAAATTATCAGTTATAATTATGGTAAATGATCTAAGATAAAAGTCATGTGAGTGCATGATACAAAAGCCATCGGTGCTCGTTACCTTGACGACCTTCTTGATGCCGTTGATGGTGCTGGTGAGGAAGGACCTCACTTTCTCGTCATCGTTGATGAAGTCAGTGTGTCTCACACACATGAACAGTAGATATGCTGGCAGACCCGGCAGTAGGCATGTTGCAACCTTCGGTTTTAACTCTGGAAAGCCAGTGAAAGTTTTCTTATTTAAATTGTGCGACACAGAGGTTTTGACTACAGTTAAACAGATAAGATTCATAAAATTAATCCTGTGGCTGTTTCATGAACAGGTCTAAATTTTATCTGAGAATTTCACTTATGAACGTCTGAAGTTAACATTCCCTTAGGAGCTTTGTGCCTTACCCACGTTGAGAGCCTTGATGTGGGAGATGTCATAATTCCCCATACTACCCAGGACGAGAGCCTTGATGTGGGGGATTTCATAATTCCCCATACGACCAGGATGAGAGCCTTGATGTGGGAGATTTCATAATTCCCCATACTACCCAGTATGAGAGCCTTGATGTGGGAGATTTCATAATTCCCCATACTACCCAGTATGAGAGCCTTGATGTGGGAGATTTCATAATTCCCCATACTACCCAGGATGAGAGCCTTGATGTGGGAGATTTCATAATTCCCCATACTACCCAGTATGAGAGCCTTGATGTGGGAGATTTCATAATTCCCCATACGACCCAGGATATAAGCCTTGATGTGGGAGATTTCATAATTCCCCATACTACCCAGGATGAGAGCCTTGATGTGGGAGATTTCATAATTCCCCATACTACCCAGGATGAGAGCCTTGATGTGGGAGATGTCATAATTCCCCATACTACCCAGGATGAGAGCCTTGATGTGGGAGATGTCATAATTCCCCATACTACCCATGATGAGAGCCTTGATGTGGGGGATTTCATAATTCCCCATACTACCCAGGATGAGAGCCTTGATGTGGGAGATGTTATAATTCCCCATACTACCCAGGATGAGAGCCTTGATGTGGGAGATGTCATAATTCCCCATACTACCCAGGATGAGAGCCTTGATGTGGGGGATTTCATAATTCCCCATACTACTCAGGATGAGAGCCTTGATGTGGGAGATTTCATAATTCCCCATACCACCCAGGATGAGAGCCTTGATGTGGGAGATTTCATAATTCCCCATCTACCCAGGATGACAGCCTTGATGTGGGGGATTTCATAATTCCCCATACGACCAGGATGAGAGCCTCGATGTGGGCGATTTCATAATTCCCCAAATTACCGAGTATGAGAGCCTTAATGCGGGGCATTTCATAATTCCAAATATTACCCAGCACGAGAGCCTTCATGAGGGGCATTTGATAATGCCCCATATTACCCAGTATGAGAGCCTTGATAAGGGGGATTCCATAATGCCCCATATTACCCAGTATGAGAGCCTTGATAAGGGGGATTCCATAATTCCCCATATTACCCAGTATGAGAGCCTTGATGAGGGGCATTTCATAATACCCCCTAGTACCTAGTATGAGAGCCTTAATGAGGAGTATTTCATAATTCCCCATATTACCCAGTATGAGAGCCTTGATGAGGGGCATTTCATAATTCCCCATACGACCCAGGATGAGAGCCTTAACGAGGGGCAATTCATAATTCAGTATGAGAGAGCCTTGATGAGGGGCATTTAATAATTCCCCATATTACCTACTATGAGAGCCTTGATGAGGGGATTTCATAATTCCCCATATTACCCAGTATGAGAGCCTTGTTAAGGGGGATTTCATAATTCCCCATATTACCCAGTATGAGAGCCTTGATGAGGGGCAATTCATAATTCCCCTAATAACCCAGTATGAGAGCCTTGATGAGGGGGATTTCATAATTCCCCATATTACCCAGTATGAGAGCCTTCATGAGGGGCATTTCATAATTCCCATATTACCCAGCATGAGAGCCTTCATGAGGGGCATTTCATAATGCCCCATATTACCCAGTATGAGAGCCTTGATAATGGGCATTTCATAATACCCCCTAGTACCTAGTATGAGAGACTTAATGAGGGGTATTTCATAATTCCCCATATTACCCAGTATGAGAGCCTTGATGAGGGGCATTTCATAATTCCCCATATGACCCAGGATGAGAGCCTTAATGAGGGGCATTTCATAATTCCCCATATTACCCAGTATGAGAGCCTTAATGAGGGGCAATTCATAATTCCCCATATTACCCAGTATGAGAGAGCCTTGATGAGGGGCATTTAATAATTCCCAATATTACCTAGTATGACAGCCTTGATGAGGGGGATTTCATAATTCCCCATATTACCCAGTATGAGAGCCTTGTTAAGGGGGATTTCATAATTCCCCATATTACCCAGTATGACAGCTTTGATGAGGAGCAATTCATAATTCCCCATATTACCAAGTATGAGAGCATTGATGAGGGGGATTTCATAATTCCCCACATTACCCAGTATGAGAGCCTTGTTAAGGGTGATTTCATAATTCCCCATATTACCCAGTATGAGAGCCTTGATGAGGGGCAATTCATAATTCCCCTAATTACCCAGTATGAGAGCCTTGATGAGGGGGATTTCGTAATTCCCGATATTACCCAGTATGACAGCCTTGATGAGGGTGATTTCATAATTCATCATATTACCCAGTATGAGAGCCTTAATGAGGGGCAATTCATTTTTCCCCATATTACCCAGTATGAGAGCCTTGATGAGGGGGATTTCATAATTCCCCATATTACTCAGCATGAGAGCCTTGATGAGTGAGATTTCATAATTCCCCATATTACCCAGTATGAGAGCCTTGATGAGGGGCATTTCATAATTCCCCATACGACCCAGTATGACAGCCTTGATGAGGGGCATTTCATAATTCCCAATACGACCCAGTATGAGAGCCTTGATGAGGGGCATTTCATAATTCCCCATATAACCCAGTATGGGAGCCTTAATGAGGGGCATTTCATAATGCCCCATATTACCCAGTATGAGAGCCTTGATGAGGGGCATTTCATAATGCCCCATATTACCTAGTATGAGAGCCATATTACCCAGTATGAGAGCCTTAATGAGGGGCATTTCATAATTGCCCATATTACCCTGTATGAGAGCCTTGATGAGGGGCATTTCATAATTCCCCATATTACCCAGTATGAGAGCCTTAATGAGGGGCATTTCATAATTCCCCATATTACACAGCATGAGAGTCTTGATGAGGGGCATTTCATAATTCCCGATATTACCCTGTATGAGAGACTTGATGAGGGGCATTTAATAATTCCCCATATTACCTAGTGTGAGAGCCTAGATGAGGGGAATTTCATAATTGCCCATATTTCCCAGTATGAGAGCCTTAAGGAGGGGCATTTCATAATCCCCATATTACCCAGCATGAGAGCCTTGATGAGGGGCATTTCATAATTCCCCATATTACCCAGTATGAGAGCCTTGATGAGGGGGATTTCATAATTCCCCATATTACCTAATATGAGAGCCTCAATGAGGGGGATTTCATAATTCCCCATATTACCCAGTATGAGAGCCTTAATGAGGGGCAATTCATAATTCCCCATATTACCCATCATGAGAGCCTTGATGAGGGGCATTTCATAATTTCCGATATTACCCAGTATGAGAACCTTGATGAGGGGCATTTCATAATTCCTCATATTACCCAGTATGAGAGCCTTGATGAGGGGCATTTCATAATTCCCCTATTACTCAGCATGAGAGCCTTGATGAGGGGCATTTCATAATTCCCCATATTAGAATGAGAGCCTTAATGAGGGGCATTTCATAATTCCCCATATTACCCAATATGAGAGCCTTAATGAGGGGCATTTCATAATTCCCCATATTACCCAGTACGAGAGCCTTGATGAGGGGGATTTCATAATTCCCCATATTATCCAGCATGAGAGCCTTTATGAGGGCATTTAATAATTCCCCATATTACCCAGTATCAGAGCCTTGATGAGGGGCATTTCATAATTCCCCATATTACCTAGCATGAGAGCCTTAATTAGGGGCATTTCATAATTCCCTATTTTACCCAGGATGAGAGCCTTAATTAGGGGCATTTCATAATTCCCCATATTACCTAGTATGAGAGCCTTGATGAGGGGGATTTCATAATTCCCCATATTACCTAATATGAGAGCCTTAATAAGGGGGATTTCATAATTCCCCATATTACCCAGTATGAGAGCCTTAATGAGGGGTAATTCATAATTCCCCATATTACCCAGCATAAACGCCTTGATGAGGGGCATTTCATAATTTCCGATATTACCCAGTATGAGAACCTTGATGAGGGGCATTTCATAATTCCTCCTATTACCCAGGATGAGTGCCTTGATGAGGGGCATTTCATAATTCCCCTATTACTCAGCATGAGAGCCTTGATGAGGGGCATTTCATAATTCCCCATATTACCTAGTATGAGAGCCTTAATGAGGGGCATTTCATAATTCCCCATATTACCCAGTATGAGAGCCTTAATGAAGGGGATTTCATAATTCCCCATATTATCCAGCATGAGAGCCTTTATGAGGGCATTTAATAATTCCCCATATTACCCAGTATCAGAGCCTTGATGAGGGGCATTTCATAATTCCCCATATTACCTAGCATGAGAGCCTTAATTAAGGGCATTTCATATTTCCCTATTTTACCCAGGATGAGAGCCTTAATTAGGGGCATTTCATAATTCCCCATATTACCCAGTATGAGAGCCTTATTGACGGGCATTTCATAATTCCCTATTTTACCCAGTATGAGAGCCTTGACCAGTGGAGTCTCGTCCTCCTTCTTGTACTCCAGCATGCCCATGTAGTTCCTCTCCCGGTGCCTGATGTGGGCCACGTTCTCCACACTCTTCGTCTCCTCCTTCTCAAGCTCTGCCTGGATTTCTGCCGCTGCAAATGTAAATGGCAATGTTAGTGCTAAGGGAGACAACTGAAGGAGCAAAAATGTTACAATTAAGGGAAACAAATCTGATCATGTTAATAATGTATCTAAAGGACATAATAAATGTTGAGTCTGCAACCAAAAGATTTTTTAAGTTTCCTAATTTGCAAACTGCTTGGATTAATGCCACTAAAAGTGCTAAAGGTGAAGTTAGAACTAAGGGAGCCAACTGCTTTAAAGTCTTAAAAGTGTATGATAAAAGAAAGGGAGATTACTCTGATTCTTATTCTGAAAATTGGTAGCAAAGTTCAAATGAAAATGTTACCAGTAAGGGGAATTATTCTGATAATACTGATAATTTATCTAAAGGACAAAATGATTGGACTTCAACCTAAATAATTTGCCATCTGCCTGAATTTCTGCCACTGAAAGTGCAAATGGCAATAGTAGAACTAAGGGAGACAACTGTGTTAATCAGGTAATGGATGTGCAAATGGAAATACTAGAGCAAAGGGAGATGACTGCTGAAATCTAATTATGTAAGGGACATAATTTATGATAAGTCTGGTTGGCAACTTAAATATTTATATAGTATAGCTGGTAATTTAAATATTTATTTATTTTCCTAATTTGCAGATTGCGTGGAGTTCTGCTGCTTAAATACAGAGGAAATATTAGAGCAAAGGGAGACAACTTATGACAGTGCAATAAGTAAGGGAGATTACTCTGACAATATAGGAATAATATCTAAGGATTTTACTGATGGTTAATAAACAGCCAAGGTAGACAACTAAAGATTTGACAATGTTACAAGTAAGGGAGATTACTCTGAAAATAGTGATGATATATCCAAAGGACATAATAGGTGATTAGTTTGGACGACAACCTAAATATTTATAAAATTTCCTTATTTGTCAACTGCCAAGATTTCTGTCGCTTAACATGCAAATGGCAATATTGTAACTAAGGAAAACAACTTATTTTATTGATACTGACATTATATCCAAGAGACTTAATGTAACTGCAAGCTGCAGTGAACTATAAAGACGAGGGGTGTTGAGATATACCAGGAAACCTAATAAAGACAGTTTCATTATTGCTAAGCAACACTACCACATGTATATACTTCGTCATCCCTTCGATACTGGACTCTTCTTTCCTTGACTCAGTTTGTTTGTCATCACGTAAATTTGAATTCCATCAGAAATTAAAATCGGTTTAAATTTTGTTGATAATGAGGGGATCAACCATTTATTGTAAATAGGGGGAATCCTATTTTTTTGTTTAAAAACACGCTGTTATCGTCTGCAGTTTATATCGTTTAATTTACCTCTATCGATTAGTCCATGTTTATAACGGTTCTCACTTGCATTTTTACGGACTGTACAAATATGTTTAAACATCTAAACAATAATGTCCAAATTTTCCATTTGTTGTTACAATGGACAGGCTCCATTTTAGTGTGCAAATGTGTGACTTGCACATTCTTATTTTTAATTTTATTATAATTAACGAAAAAGATCCAACAACATGTATACAATTTGCCTATACATGCATAAAACAGGCACATGGGTGAAATCATGTCAACAGTACTAACACTTCAATAATTCACTGTACCGTAAGAAAAAAACACCAAATAATGATGAAAAAAAACAACTAAAACCGAGTTGTAAACAAAAAGAGTGCTAGTACTTTCTCTTAAAATCCTCCCATAATAAACCTGACCTATTGCAGAAATGCTCGTTCCACACAAGAAATCCACTTTATTCATTTTAATATGACTGTGCAGATATTATATTTATGTCCAACACTAAAACAAACTTCAAGTTATGTTTCCTATGGATAATTGGTGTTTAATGTGATCACTGCACTTTTAAATACAGAGAGTGAGAAAAACAAACCAGGAAAATGATATTTTAGTTTTTTGAAACTTTCCATTTATATTTTTTTCTTCATCAGAAGATTTGGACACTTACAAAATAATTATTTTCAAGTGTCCACAAACATAATTCAAAGGAGGTACTTATTTTCACAAATCAACAGCTTTGATGCCATTGTTTCACTGAAACACAACACAATATTTCTTGATACGTCTGAATTCAGGGCCTACACAACTTAACTGAAATTGAAGCAGGAAGTCATACAAGAAAAAGAAGAATTAAACCTAGTATTGTGCAATGTTACTTCAATGACCATGAAAGAAGGTCATCAAAAAATACCAATCGTGCATGAGTGCCTGGTGTGTTGCCATTGTGTACTATTATTCATGCATATCATATCACGGAAAAAATAGCGAATTTCAAAAACGAAGGAAAAAGAAATAAATTACAACAGCAGGTCGTATGCACATGTATGCAGGCATCTTACCCGTGGTTGGACTGAGGGACATGGAGGATGTGAACAGAGGTCTGTACGATCTCCCAGGTACTCCTGACATGGCAGCCATGGTACAAACAAAATGTGTTACCATGGAGAACTTGGTAATCAGAGAAAACTTAGTTGTCAACTAGTTATTTAAGAGAATTTGCATAGGGAAAATAAACAGAGTTGGACTGCATACTATACAGGTATGGACTCAAATGAAACTGGATGTAGATGACAATAGGATGACGATGATGATGATGATGTAACGAGATATGAGGCATGTTGTGGGAAAACAGGGTTTAATGCATGTGCATAAAGTGTCGTCCCAGATCCGTCTTTGCAGTCTGCACAGGTTAATCCCGGACGACACTTTCCGCCTACAGTAGATCTATGTTCAGATGAGACTTCTTGAACTAGAAAATAACATAAAAGCGGAAAGTGTCGGGACTTCAATAACGACTTCCATGTGCCTTTTTTAGGTTTAAACTTTCCAGTTTATAGGAAAAAGATTTTGTCCAATTGTGACTCCTCTGTAGTTACCGATATATACATACATAAACAAATGCTTTGCTATGAAAGCATGGGACACGACACCATATTTAAACATCACCTTCTCCCTCATTCAGTCTCTTTGCATACATGGGTCACACACAACCATATTTAACCTGCACCTTCTCCCTCCTTCAGTCTCTTGGCATACATGGGTCACACACAACCATATTTAAACTTCACCTTTTCCCTCCTTCAGTCTCTTGGCATACTTGGGTCACACACAACCATATTTAAACTTCACCTTTTCCCTCCTTCAGTCTCTTGGCCTATATGGGTCACACACAACCATATTTAACCCTCACCTTCATCCCCTTTCTGTCTCTTGGGATACATTAGTCACACACAATCATATTTAACCCTAACCTTCACCCCCTTTCTGTCTCCTGGCATACATGGGTCACACACAACCTTTTTTAACCCCAACATTCACCCCCTTTCTGTCTCCTGGCATACATGGGTCAAACGCAACCATATTTAACCCTCACCTTCACCCCCTTTCTGTCTCATGGCATATATGGGTCACACACAACCTTTTTTAACCCTAACATTCACCCCCTTTCTGTCTCCTGGCATACATGGGTCACACACAACCTTTTTTAACCCTAACATTCACCCCCTTTCTGTCTCCTGGCATACATGGGTCGCACACAACCTTTTTTAACCCTAACATTCACCCCCTTTCTGTCTCCTGGCATACATGGGTCACACGCAACCTTTTTTAACCCTAACATTCACCCCCTTTCTGTCTCCTGGCATACATGGGTCACACACAACCTTTTTTAACCCTAACATTCACCCCCTTTCTGTCTCCTGGCATACATGGGTCAAACGCAACCATATTTAACCCTAACATTCACCTCCTTTCTGTCTCCTGGCATAGATGGGTCACACACACCCATATTGAACCTTTAACCCTCACCTTCACCCCCTTTCTGCCTCATGGCATATATGGGTCACACGCAACCATATTTTACACTGACCTTCTCCCTCCTTCAGTCTCATTTACACTTTCAACATCTTCAGCGCAAAACTAGATTTATTCTTTATAAAGTCACACATAAGTTATCACAGTTCTGCACTAACACTCACCTTCTCCCCTCCTTGAGTCTCTTGGTGTACACCTTCAACAAAGGCTTTACATTTCTGTAGCTCTGTGCAAAACTGTGTTAATTCCTAGTAAGTTACAAATAAGGTACCACAGTTTTGCACTCACCTTTCCCTCCTTCTTTCTCTTGGCGTACACCTTCAACAATGGCTTTACATTTCTGTAGCTCAGTGCAAAACTGTGTTAATTCCTAATAAGTTACAAATAAGTTACTACAGTTTTGCACTCACCTTCCCCTTCCTTCAGTCTCTTGGCGTACACCTTCAACTATGGCTTTACATTTCTGTAGCTCAGTGCAAAACTGTGTTAATTCCTAATAAGTTACAAATAAGTTACTACAGTTTTGCACTCACCTTCCCCTTCCTTCAGTCTCTTGGCGTACACCTTCAACTATGGCTTTACATTTCTGTAGCTCAGTGCAAAACTGTGTTAATTCCTAATAAGTTACAAATAAGTTACTACAGTTTTGCACTCACCTTCCCCTTCCTTCAGTCTCTTGGCGTACACCTTCAGCATCTTCTTCAGCTTCCTGATCTGCTCCTCCTGCTGGTCTACCTTCTCTCGTAGATCCTGGAAAACACACACAGCAAATATTACAACTTAATTTCTTTTTAGGACGTAAATTGCACATTTGACAACTTAATTATTTTTATGCAACAAAAATAGCAAATATGACCACACAATTTCTTTTTAAGCAACAAATTGCAAATAAAACAAATAAATTCTTTTTTCAGACACAAATACATTACAACCTAATTTTTCCTAAGCAACACAAATTGCTAATATCACAACTACATTTATTTTTTTGAAAGACAGAAATAGCCAATATCACTCATTCTTTTTACGACACCAACAGCAAATATGGTAACTATTTTGTAAGACACAAATAGCAAATATAACTTATTTTTGGACACAATTAGCAAACATATTAACTTAGTATCTTTTTATGACACAAATAATAAATCTTAGAACTAAATTTAATCCAAATTTTACATATAATATATCCAAACTTCATAAAAGATAAGCCTCCAAAACTTGCTTTATAGGTAAATGGCATATATATTTTATTTATCTATTTGACATTGTAGTTTTAACATCCAGGACATATTTTGAGTATGGGACAAAATCTTGAATATTATCATTCTATATCAAGCAGTGTTTTGTTTTATGTCTGCATCTTATAAATAATAACCCTCGATAAAAACTCATAATACTGAAGGCTACACACCAGGTTTTCGGAGGTCAGTCTGGTGATTTCATGTTGCATTGTAGCCTCAATCTTTGCTTCAGATGATAGGGACAGCGACTGAAAAATATACCAGCAAGAAAACATTGAGACGAAAGAAAATATACCAGCAAGAAAACATTGAGACCAAAGAAAAATATACCAGCAAGAAAACCTTGAGACTTAAGAAAATATACCAGCAAGAAAACATTGAAACCAAAGAACATATAACAGCAAGAACACATTAGGACCAAAGAAAATATAACAGCAAGAAAACATTGAGACCAAAGAAAATATACCAGCAAGAAAACATTGAGACCAAAGAAAATATAACAGCAAGAAAACATTGAGACCAAAGAAAATATACCAGCAAGAAAACATTGAGACCAAAGTAAACCAGCATGAAAACATTCAAGACTATAAACATAATATACCAGCAAGGAATTACAATCCTCAAAAAAGTGTATTTAATATGCATTTAATGCGTATTAAATGCTGCGGTATTGGCACCGTATTTTTTCTGCGTTAAATGCGCATTAAATACATGTTTACTACACTTAGTGTATTTTTTCTGTACTTTTTCGGTATTTTTTACAAAAAAGTGCATTAATGCATTAAAAAAAAAAACTTTAAATACACTTAAGTGCATGTTTTGAAGATATAGTGTATTTTTCAAGGAGAAAAATACACTTTAAATGCACTTAAGTGTGTTAATGCAGGAAAAAATGCAGAAAAAATACACTTTGTTTCTGTAATAAGAGTAGTTTTCCTGCATTTTAAAGTGTATTTAATGCACATTTAATGCAGAAAAAATATGGTGCCATTTAATGCGTATTTAATATACTTCTTCGAGAAGGGAAATAACAACTGTTAATAACCCAACAATGAATTCTGGCAGTGTTTCTAAATATAACCTATATTTTACAAAAAGTAAATCGATAACTATGGGATATCAGAAGATACTTTAAACCATGTGCGTGGAAATAATCAAAATTGTGCAAAAATCTTCTTGTCCGCAAACAACAGTCACTTGTCAAGTTTATATTCAGGCCTTCCTTTTATATATTTTTTCATTAAATGATAAATAAAACAGAATGTGTCATTCAAATGTATACGAGTATAATGAAACAATAATTAGCTTCCAACTTAAACATCATTTTTACACCCTGAAATTGTACTTATCCATGGACAAGTAGACAGGGTAAAATCACTTGTCCGGCAGTAAAATTACCAGCGTCGGACAAGTTGTGCCTAGGATTTCCACACCCCTGCTTTGAATGGAAATGTTCTTGGGAGTAATACAAATTTACTATATGCTTTTCAGTGAAATATCGGAATTTTATTGGTGAAATAAACTTTTATATTTTCACTGTTGCAGCAGTGAAAATATAACATAAAACAGACTAAGTTTCCATAAATAGCATCGATCTATTACAAATAGTGATTTACAACCCTTGGCAAATGTATATACATGTACAGTATGTACATGCATGTGTGTACATAAAACACATTATAAAAGTCAACAAAATTATAATTTAGCGAATACCACTTTCAAAATATGGCACTTTCTTCCCACCATACTAACAATGACAAAACTGCAATTATTTATATTCATTATTCACATAAATGCATCTAACAGATGTCCATTTGAATCATTTCAATCACATTTATTTATATTAATTATTCACATAACTGCATCTACGAGATGTCCATTTGAATTATTTCAATCACATTTATTTATATTAATTATTCACATAACTGCATCTAAGAGATGTCCATTTGAATTATTTCTATCACAGATATTCATATCCAGTATTCACATAACTGCATCTAAGAGATGTCCATTTGAAAAATGTCCATCACAATTAAATAATATTCATAATTAACATAAATGCATAAAGGATATGTCCGTTTAAATCATTTGTATCAGAATAGGTTCTCCATTTCGACATGGATGACATGTTGCGTCTGAGGCTAACTTCGTTATTTATTTGAGATGCATTACATGTCATGCAAGGTAAAAACCAGCTGGAGATATAACTGAACAAAACTATTTGCACATGAACTTCATATAAATGAAATTAAACCATGCAGACATGTAAACAACTGCCATTACTGTCTTTGAAATTAAAACTATTTGTACATGCACACGAACGTCGTTCATTCACTCATAAACAATGTCATACAATTCTTTCTTGCAATGGGTTAGCAAAGAAAATAACAAACAACAAAATATCAAAGAAAAAAAATGCATTCCTTGAAAACTTCAAGAAAACAATTAAACCAACAAGGCAGCCGAAAGGACAGCTATATCCCCTGCCTTGATCTTCATTAGATTTTAAAGGTGATTTGAAGTATCACACTGACCTTAATCTGGCACAGATGGACCAGATATGAAAGTACAGTTTCAGAAATTTAGATATGGAGCTGACGCTAAAATGAAGGCTCCAACATTTGACCTTTAAGTGTGACCTTGACCTTGAGGTGGCAAAACTGCTCCATGCTTTCTGCACATCGCCTCAATGTGATAAACATTTTAGCCAAGTTTTATGAAAATCCTTCAAAGGGCATAGGAGATATGGAGCATACACAAAAATGGAGGCTCAAACATTTGACCTTCAAGTGTGACCTTGACGTGGCGTGACTGCCTCATGCCCTCTGCACATTGCCTCAATGTGATAAACATTTGAGGCAAGTTTTTTTCATGAAAATCCTTTAAAGGGCACAGGAGATATAAACGGACATGAAACAACAGGCTCAAACATTCAACCATCAAAAGTGACCTTGACCTTGAGATGGCATGACTGGCTTATGCCTTCTGCACATGGTCTCAATGAGCAAAACATTTGAGCCAAGTTTCATCAAAATCCATCAAAGGGTATAGGGGATATGAGGCTCAAACATTTCACCTTCAAGCGTGACCTTGACCTTGAGCTTGCGTGAAAGGCCCATGCCTTCTGCATTCCTATAACACCCCTCTCGCTTCGTGGCGGGGGATTTAAAACAGGACTATCCTAAGTATCATATATAACAAATAGTTGTGTGAAGAAAATATGCACATACTTTCTCAAAATTCTAAAAATATAGTTGTTTTAGTGTTGAAACCATAAAAAACTATGAAATTGCAATGCAACAAGATCATGGGCAAAATTTCATTCCAGGAATTTGATTTCCACTTACCCATGTTCTTCGTTTTTTCGTTGAATTCTAAATAATTATTAGCCATGAGAATTTACGGTCATATATACGGTCATATTTTTTACCACCGAACAAGGTTACAATAAGTACCTAGAGTGATTCCAAGTATTAAATTTTGCAAACATTTATTTTTAACGGACCACATCTCATTGAGGGATAATTGTATTTGAAAGTGCACAAATATTTTTATGTCAGATGACAAAAAGGTAAGAAAATATTACACATTAATGTGCAATTATGCTAATGACCTATAAAACATTTGTTGAATACATTTAATGTTTAAGGGATATTTGTCTGTAAAAATCCATATTTACGATTCAGGGAATAACTAGTTTTAAATCTCTATTATACTGTCTAAAAACCACTGAACTAAAGACAAACTAAACAAACTGAGTTAAAAATGGGCTTTAAATTAAGAGACACATTCATGTTCTTTTTCACAAACTGGCCAACAACAACATATGAACATACTGCTCTGATATCGCTCAGCTGGCAAATGTAAACAAAAGCCTCCATGACAACCAATAGTGATATCACCATATTGAACAGTTTTTCCATTAACTTTAAAAAAAAAAGTGAACACTAGCTATATCCATAAAACGTTAACATAGCATGGGTGAAAGTACAGATTTTTGAAACTACTGCAATCAGGTTTTCATAGCATAGATTATATTATTATACCTCACTTTGTTTTCCCATTGTAAAATCTCATATACCCATCCCTGCATAATTTTAATATGTCATGGCATTGGAAAGTAATATACCCCGACCGGGCTATAACTTTTAATATACCCCGCGCGTGCGCCTAAAAATAGCAACTCATGTTTTCCGTGAAATCCGTATCAGCGAATAATCGGTAATAATCCGTAGACGCTTATTAAAATGTATGTAAACAAGTCAAAGTCGATGAGCACTTGATTTTCCAATAATAAACTTAAGTTTACTGTGTATGACTAGTTTGTTCTTTGAATTACAGTATTTTTGTTCGGTATAATAAAATTAATAAGGCATGTTGAGGGGTATAGTAAATATTGCCCCCCCCCCCTCGAAGAGTAATGTCAACCTCGGCATTCGGTCTCGGTTGACATCGCTCTCCTCGGGGTGCAATATTTACTATACCCCTCAACTGCCTATGATATTTATATACTATAGTTTATGATTGATAAAAACTTAAAGTATTAATAGTGAAAACTTACATCAATATAAAATACATTCTAGCATGACACGCGCAGAGTTTCCTATAGACAAAGAACACAATTCACTGTTGTTAAACTACGAATAAACAACACGGATAAATGGTTCCGAAACTGTAACATATAGTTTGCATTGTAATTGCAGAAAATGTTGTCAGGTCATGTTAGAATCAAAATAATTTTCGCATTATCGTTGTTTATCGGCTATTAAACACCAATTTGTCATTCTGATGCGGTATATTAAATCACTCGGGATAACGCCCTCTTGGTTTAATTAGAACTCCCAATCGTTGTTTATTAGCCAATAAACAACTATAAATCGAAAGTTATTTCTTAAATATACCACACTATGTTGTTATCCAACTATATAACGTAAGAGCATTTTCATTAAAGCAGATAAAATTGTTTGGAGAAACATGTGACCAAACATACATACTGGAAGTCAAGGTCACCAATTTGTGTCTTATAAATACAGCTTTGCATAATAAATTGTAACATCACATGCAGTGTAAGGTGTCATCACACTCTCAGTATTTAAGATTTATTATACAGAAACATATTTTAATAAATTCTGTACATCATATGATGTTTTGAATGTTATTAGACAAGGTCGGTTAGACTTATTAAACAGGAACATATTTTAATAGTTGTTCTTCTAACATATTAAAGTGACTTGTTCACGGATTGGCAAATTTACAATTTTCAATTTTTTTGTAATAGATCTCAAAAAGAAAAATGCATTAAATATAAACAAGCGAAATAACACTAGTACAAAAGCAATATACATGAAATACAATAGCATTTATGAAAAATAATCAAATGAAATTGATAAAATCATTAAGCTTTTGTAACGCTCTTCATCCGTATTTTGGAAAACATGTGTATCACTTAAATAGCGCTTAAAACTCACCGCCTCGATTGTCAGTTGGAATGGCCGAGTAGTAAGCGCGCCAGATTTTTTAAACGACATTTTTCCAAAATACGCAAATCAGTGAACAAGTCAATTAAGATGCAGGTTTGCACATGGTGTTTATTAATTATCAACAATATTATTTACTTTTGTCTAATTTACTGTAAAAGGGATTCACAAATTCATATGAGGCGCATCGTGGGAAAACCGTGCTTAATGCATGTGCGTAAAGTGTCATCCCGTATCAGCATGTGCAGTTCGCACGGGCTAAACCGGGACGGCACTTTCTGCTTTTATGGTATATTCTGTTTCAAGTAAGTCTCTTCCGAACATTAATTCACTTTAGACGGAAAGTGCCATCCCGGATTAGCCTGTGTGAACTGCACTGGCTAATCCGGTACGACACTTTACGCACATGCATTACGTCCTGTTTTCCAACGACGCGCCTCATATGTAGTTCAGCAAATGGAACAACACAAAAATTTGATCTTAAAAACTAAAAATACCTCAGGATAAACTTGAGATGTTTCTGGAATACTACCCCTTACCTGGACTTTGCGCTCACATATGGTATAAGTTTGTTCTGTTTGTCATTCTCGTCGCTAAAACTAATACTGTACTTATTCTATGCTTTCAGTCACACTAAGTTTTTGGACACCCACAAAATCTGTCGAAATAATTATTTTTGCGCCTCTATATTTTCAGAAAAGGAATTAAAATGTGATTATATGTTTTGGACGGATAATTTATGTCAACTATATTTTGAATCGATAATTGGCAATTAACACCAATTACCCGTATACTAAAGCTTTCATAGGGAGCGACTGGTTTTATCACAGACGTCTCTCCTATTGTTTGCCAATTTCATCCTGCGAATTTTGCAGCACCATTCTGCATGTCAATTATCAAGTTAGGGACAATATTATGGCTTCAATAAACAACCTCGTGTCAAAAATTAATACCTCCGGCTATTAACGAAGTCCATATCCGCAGACAATTAAACAAACAAGTGTGTAGCTTATTTGCAATTGTTACGACTTGAAAATGTGTGAGAATCCTTGTTCTCTGACAGATTTCGATCAATTATTTTTTTGTGAATCAAAGTATTCAGACGCTGAAAAAAAATATTTAAGCATCTAAAAACATATAATAAATACGGTATTTCTATTTATAAGTTTCAGATAGAGAATTTTCTGTTTCATGGAGCCATAACTGTAGTAACAATGTGAGCTACTCACGTGTTGTATGAGTTTGTTCTGTTTGTCGTTCTCGTCACAAAAACTAATATTTCTAATTCTAAGTTTGAGATAGAGAATTTTCTATTTCATGGAGCCATAACTGTAGTAACAATGTGAGCTACTCACGTGTTGTATGAGTTTATTCTGTTGGTCATTCTCCTTCCTCAGGTCCTGTAACTCTGCAACGTACTCAGACGTGCGACTCTGCAACTCCTTCTCTGCTTTCTGCAGCTGCTGCTCCAGCAATCTGGGGGAAGAGAAAGAATTGTAAGAAAGAAAGGAAAGAAAATAGGTTACATTCTACAACCAACACTCAAGCTCCAGAAATCTGCACACAAGAGATATAATAATCACAAAGAAAGGAATGGAAAAAGGTGACATTATAATTCTACCCTACTGTTGCTCCTAATATCTGGTCGAAGGAGATATAATTATTATACAGAAAGGAAGGGAAATAGGTCACATTCCACCTTACTGCTACTGCTACTGATGCTCCAACAACCGAAACAAATTGCAACATAAACATAGGAAAAAAAATAACAGAAAGGTAACATAATCACAGTAAGAAAGAAAGGGAAGAGGTTACATGATATCTTACCCTAACTGCTGCTCCAGCAAACTGAACAAAAATAAGAAAATCATAAGTTGAATATGACAAAGAATTCTAGCTCCCCTACTTATATTCCAGAAATCTGCAAAAAACTTAAAAACAAGATTCTGTGTTTGATAAACACACATGCCCCCAGTTGGTGCTAAGTAGCCCATTTCTTAGTCCAAATTAGCTCAAGGTCAAGGTCAAAGTGCGGTTGGGTGATATGTGTTGATTGGGAACGGCCATAAGTAAAAACTGTGTGAATATATCTAAGTGTTGTAGTAAGCGGTGTTGATGCTAGACGAAATGGTAAAATCTAGTTAACTAAGAAAGGGCACTTTTGAATTATTATAAGTCCAAATTAGGTCAAGGTCAAAGTAAAGTTGGGTGATATGGGTGGATAGGGAATGGTCATAAGCAACAACTGTGCAAGTATCAAAGTGTTGTAGTAAGCTGTGTGGGTGCTAGACAAAAAATGGTAAAATCTACTTAACCTTGTCACGGACGGAAGGACGGACGTTCTAACAAATGAATACTTATGTGACTATTTCATGACTAACCCTAATGCCATTTTAGCCCCCTAAGGGACTAATTTAGCCACCTAAGGAAGTTTTTACTTACAAAGGGATACTTATGTGACTATTTTAGTCACCTAAGTATCCATTCGTGTCTACGGAAAGACGGAAGGACGGACAGGACGATCACTATATGCCTCTTGCATCAAGATGCCAGGTGCATAAAAACACAGGAAAGAAAGGAAAGAAAATAGTTGACACTACAGTCATTTACTAACGAACAAACAATCTGCACAAAAGTTCCTTGAATTATTGCAAAGAAACGAAAGAAACTACACATCATTTTGTCATCCAAAGCTGCACCATCCACCTGCACGAAGTAAATCTATTAATTATAGAAAAGAAAGAAAAAGAGTAAAGATAATATGCAAACTGTTTGATAACAATACAGTAAGCAGCAAAAGGAACAATCATAATGATAAAAACACGTGACATATCTTAGAACCGTAATTGTCTTAACTGAAATCAACACAGAGACATATCTTAGAACCGTAATTGTCTTGACTGAAATCAACACAGCTTACCTCAGTGACGTCCTGTACTGCTCATGCACTGCCAAACTACTGAACAATGTAAAACTTACCGTCTGGGGTATTGGGGATATTTTTGAGATCAATTACCATTTTCTTGAAGAAGAATAGCCACTTAAACCATAGTCTCACTTAAGACATCTTGACTTATTAAAATAATATACTGTCATTCAAGTTCAGCAAATAAAGTTTGGGTCACAACAAACCAATCAAATGAACTGACTGGTATTTGGTCAGTAGTGGATGCATGACTTCTACATGTTTTTTTATTTAGACTGGTTAGTTTATTTTGTGCATGCAGCTGTTGACCATGTTAACTCACCTGTTGACCTGTGCCTGATGTGAAGCAGCGTGATGTGTGGGTGGGGCGTCAGTACAGTTCTCACACATACACGCCCTGTCTTCCTCCACCTGGCTGTCCTCCCCCGAGTGCACACTCCCCTCCCATGCCCACACCCCTGGGGATCTGTTATTGGACGTATCCCCACCCTAGGGGACCGGTCAGTAGACACATCGCCAGCCCCTAAGGACTTTTCACTCATAATATCCCTACATCTTGCAGACATTTCAGTATCCCCAACCCCTAGGGACCTTTCAGTAGGAACATTCTCACCCCCAGCAGACCTTTCAACTGTCCCATTCCGAACCCCAATGTCATCACCCTCAACATTTATGTAACCCACTTCTGTAACTGCTATAGTTTCCTCCATCACACCATCAACCACGTCTATTGATGTAAGCTCTTGATCTTTCACATTCCTGGTCAAGTATTCACCACTGATGTTCACGTTATTTCCCATTCTTTCATAATTTTCTGCTACATCATTCCCATTCAACAGCGTCTTATCAGATTTCACATTTGTACAGTTGTTGTGATTATCTGTCAATGTTTTGCAACTATTTCCTAACTTAATTTCATTGCCACCTGCATAAGTTTCCATGTCACATCTTCCTGAATTGCTATCCACACTGCCTGCCCTACATCCTATTGCACTATTCATGGCTGCTTTACTTGTCCCAGAACACATTGGTGTGTTGGCCGCCTCCACTTTGATAATATATTCACTGTCACACTCGTCTAAATCATTCAACATCATGTCTTCATCAAGGGAACTTACTGAAGAACTGTGAGCTAGAGACTTACAGGAGTTGCTTCCCTTTGCAGAAGAAGTCTCGGAGCTATCTCCCTCATTCAAGGGAGGTAACATACCAAAACCTCCTTTACTCTTCCCACTTTTATCATCTTTCATTAGCAATGAAATTTTACGCAGATGTCTTATATCATTTTTTATCAACTCGGTGGGTGTTGCCAGAGACATTGACCTTTGACCTTTGAACACAGATCTGTAAACTCCGCCCTCAAAAGCATCATGACCTTCACCTTCAATGACTGACCCCTGCTGTACACAGTCCTTACACTTGCACTGGTTCAATGCACCATTGTTGTTGTTGTTTTCACTCGCACTCACAGATGTAGTCTGGTTCCCTCCACCTGGCGATGCACTCCTCACAGTAGCAGGTCGTGTCCCCAGGGTCAAGGTCATCTGACCACGAGGGGCAGTCTATGTCCTGGAGCTGTTCTACGCACGCCTCACACTGACACTCCACATATTCAGGTCCATTTAAACATTCTTCACATTCACAGGTCACATGACTTGGGCTTGCTTTGCTTTTATGTTCAGTTACCTCCCTTGGTGAAGAATACATTTTATTAATTATTGTTTTACCTCCCCTGTTTACAGTTCTGTTAGGGGCAGAAGTGTCAGGGTTGGTTTTCACAACTTTGGGAGTGATATACACATGGTCGGAGAAGCGATCTGGAATGGATTCCTCATCGGAGTAGTCTCCCTTTGCGGAAAAGTTTAAAATCTCACCAGAATCCTCATGAGAATCTTCAAGATCAGAGTCACCTCCCTTGCCAGTGTCCACGTCTCCAGCAATATCAATCATAGCCCCTCGTTCTTGCACAAGCTGGCCCGTCTTTGACACTCCAGTTTTGATTGGTTTAAAGTGTCGAACATCAATATCATACCCAGTCAGCGTAAACTCCCTTGAAAGTCTCTTCTCGTCTGCTTGTAATGCTTCTGTGTCACTTTCATCCAATTCAAAAGATTTGTCACCATAATCTGCATCAGCATCAGCAACGTTATCAGCATTCTCTACGTTATCATCTACATTATCATTTTCAGTTTCATCAAGATGAGGTTCAAAGTTTTCAAACACTTCGTCAGTTTCAGTCATGTCAGCATCATGTGTTACCCTCACTGGTCTTTCTAGCTTCTTCCAGATTTCTTCAATGTTAGCCATGTCTTGTATTATACTGTCTAACAAGTTAATATCTCTCCTTATGTATTACCCATAACACAGTTCACCTGTTGGCCATGTTTTGTACTTCACTGTCTTATCTCTCCATATGCATTCCTCATAAGAAATTTCCCATATTTAATTATCAGTTATTTATTTTTTGCATTCGGCAAGGTAAGTCTTATATATTGGCAGGAAAAACTTATTGGTTTCATGAAAGCACACTTGTGGTTAGCACATAGCCAGCAAGTTAAAATTGGTTCTGATGCAAATTCGCCACCTTGTTTCTTTTAGCACACAACTTATTTTTCACCAACATTCAATATACACAGAATTTCCTTTTTTGCAAGTCTCCATGAATATCCACACTTATTTCATTTTCAGTATGTTCTTCTTTTTTTCTATATTCCAAATTTTCAAACCTTGTATGATACACCTTGTCTCTTCGCTGTATAGGAAACCGGGTCTCAATTCTAAAACAAATACAAAAATACATTTTATGAATAAACACTTATTTTTTAATTTGGGTACAAAATAAAAAGATTCTTGAAATGCATTATAACATAATACATAACAATAATTTTTTTAGAATAAATACCACTATGATATAAAATAATATTTACCTCATTTCATAAAGCAATTTAAAAGCAAAACTTTGCTACTTTATTCTAAATGTTAGTGCATGCAGTTTTAGATATGTACATGTACAAGATGTTTCAAATTAGGTTTGAGATTTTACTGGCCCCAATTTCTGTTGTGGAAATATCCTATCATTTGACCTAACTTCAGTAGCAATGACATCATGAGTCCCAGGTTAATTCATGGACATTCACACTCAAACTTAAAAACTGACCATTGACAATGAAGTGATAATAGCTCAGGTATTTGACAGCTTTTGAAGAATTTAATATCTTGTGTAAATAATCTGCGATGAAAACCAAGCAAGATTTGTTAAACATGTAAAACTTATAAACATCTGCAGAATAAATTGTTGTGTCACCAGGGACATGAAACAAAAAAATACGAGATACTGGCCACGTCTGCATTCGGATATTCGACACACAAGGCAATATAAATTCTACATATGACATTATGACAATGTACACTTGTATAGGCAGAAATGTTCAAAATCTTTTAAAATTTAATATATTTGTGCAAATAGTCAATGACAAATGAATAGACTATGCTAAAAACATAATTAGAAGCAACAGACTAATAAAACCCCTGGATTTAGCAAATTATTAGAAAATAGCAACATACTGATCTGGCTTTCCACCCTGTCCCTTTTTAGCAGCACCCTGTACCATTTGTGATTGAAGATCTTTCCCTACTTAAATATGTAATAGCCTATGAAAATCAAGGCTCCAAATAATGTTACAAGCATTCATCTTTGGGTAAATTTTTATGATGTGAGACCAAGTTTGAGCTTGTGAACTTTCATAGTCATGGATCAGTTGTTTTCCTATCCTAATTTCAGTCTTAATTTCAAATATTGGCCAATGAAAATGATTCTTACAAAAAAATCATCAAATATTGGCCATTGAAAATGATTCTTACAAAAAATCCTGTCAAATATTGGCAAATGAAAAATATTGGCCAATGAAAATGATTCTTACAAAAAAATCCTATTA
This sequence comes from Congeria kusceri, assembly GCA_027627225.1. Taxonomy (NCBI): domain Eukaryota; kingdom Metazoa; phylum Mollusca; class Bivalvia; order Myida; family Dreissenidae; genus Congeria; species Congeria kusceri. Next base: position 387,812 of record JAPFQT010000194.1, read on the forward strand.
TTCTTTTACGTCATTGGTTAAAATCCCATTATGTTCTAAATATTGACCAATGAAAATAATTCTTACAAAATAATCCTATTATTCTTTTACGTCATTAGTTAGAATTCCTTTATGTTCTTTTTTTTTTACGGATTTTAATGAAACTTGTTTTAAACTAAATGACAACACCTATTATGACACCATTAGCAAATGAATAATGAAATATTAATAGATTTACTTAATAATTATTACGAAACAAAACTGTATGTCTTTAATAGATATGGACAATGATACCTAATAGAGACTAATTCTAAATTGTCCAAAAAGGATGTTGATAAAATACATGTAAGTTGTTGTTTTTTTAACAGAAAGCCAGATTGTATTTCTATATTACAAACAGAGCCTTCAACATACAAGATTTAGAATTTCAAGACAGTTACAGTCACAGTGCCAGGTGCAATGTGAGTTTGTTTGTTTGTTTGCTTGGATTTTTCGCCGTTTTTAACAGTATTTCAGTCATATCACGGCGTCAATTAACCTAGTCACACTGTTCCTCGGCATGCTTAGCCGATCTAAGTAAGTTCACATACCTATGCCAGTAACTGACAACTGCACTACTTGGGTCAGAGGTAGGGAAGAATGGCCGTAAAATAATTTCATGACCAATCCCCAAACAAGTTATGTGGACGGGCTGGGGTTCGAACTCAGGATCCCCGGATTTACAGTCAAGCGCTCTACCACTAGCCAGGCCCGAGTTAATCCAGGATCAAACACAATGATTAACTTTTAAACAAACAAATCTCCACGAATAAGCTCAAAAAGGAAACAAAGACTGGACATTTATATGAAGCATGTCGAGGGGAAAACTGGGCTTAAAGCACGTACGTGAAGTGTCATCCCGGATCAGCCTGTGCAGTCTGCACAGGCTGATCCGGGATGACACTTTCCGCTTCTATGTACTTTCCGTTTCAAGGAAGTCGCTTCTTATCATAAATCCACTGGATCAGCCTGTGC